>MJUU01060860.1:16818-57122 GCA_002080025.1 Modiolus philippinarum
ACAAAGTCTACAAGTACACAATATCTTAGAAAAATAAAGAGCATACATCTCAACACGGGGAATTATTTTACCAACTCCGCACTGCATTAAAAGACAAACTCCAGTATTAAATATTTGACAAAAGAATATGGAGTGAATAAAATGAGACCATAACACATATGTTAACTCCATCTGCAATAAATTCTAATGAGTTGTACGGCCATTTTGAATGATTAATTAATGTCTTAATATCATCTCAGTATTTTAAAATTTTAAGTGCACGTGTTTTACAGTTTATCCCGTCATTACCTTTCTATAGTAGCTTATTACATTTTGATCATTTATTTATTTATTTATTTCGTATTTCCACACGACGCAACATTACGTTATTTATCTCCTCATATTGCTACGGTCAAGGAAGTGGCAAAACTTTCAGTTTAACGTAATTAAGATTTACACCCAAAGCTTTCTGCCTTTCATTGACTCGCCCACAGGTGCTTGAGGACAGGACCCTGTATTGGGCCCCTATGGCCCCTCGCCCTTTTTATAATATTTTCTCCATTTTTCAATGTTTGTCATTTAGTTGTGCTATTTTGTACATGTACTAATATGATATATATTTATCGTCAATTTCCTATTTTACTATCAATGTGCCTTTCGACTTATAGAGCGAGCGGCCATATGGCCCAATACAAGGCCCTGTCCTCAAGCACCTGTGGACTCGCCGCCTTGCAAGGACAACACTGTATACATTTGTCAGGTTTTCACGTCTGATATATATCTATAATGTATACATTTCATCGATGAATCTAACACATTTTGTAAGCTTGGGCTGTTAATCTTGACTTCATTAGAATAAAAGTTTTGCCGCTTCCTTGATCGCAGCAATAATATATGGATATATATACAACAAATGCCAATGTTGCAAAGTTTGGGTATTCTCTCCCAAACGTATATAGAAAACATTTTCTGAACTACGCTGTGCTAAGTGGTGCCGTGAAAAAAGGGTAATAAATCAGAACGAGAACACTTTTACGAATCAGTCATTGTAAATGAAGTCGGAGAACGATTTAGGGGATTCTGTTATATGATTCATAACCAAAATGAATAATATGGTGTCCCTTTTGCATTACCGCTATAAATATATGAGACACTTTTTGTAATAAACAAATATTTTCTTTGTAAATGAGTTGGGGCATGCAACGATATTGTTTCTATTTACGCATTTATTCTGGTTGTGGTGAAATATTGTTTTACAAAAATAATAGCAACTAAAGTAATAGTATGTAAACATGAATAAAACCAATTTTGGTGAACATATACAATATAACATCAGGAATAAGTCGAAGAGGAGAGTGAAGAAGGTCGATCAACTTCAACCAGGATAAATTGACGAAAAATGTAGTTGGAAGGATGATTAAGAATGGAGAGAAAAGCCAAAATAAAGTTTGACAGGAAAAAAACCTAACTTTTTACACGCAATCTATTTACCTTTAGGCCAAAGAAGTGGTTACCCCTAATTGGTACTGGTATATAGTTTAAGTAAATATAAATACTTCCAAATATTGTCTTTTTCCTTTCACACTTGTTTGTTCATATTTTTGAAGAAGTTCACGTGGTAACCATGGCCTGTACAACTCATTTGTTTTCTTAGATGCAAAGAATGATTTGCAGTTTAGACCACTACAAACTCATGCCATGTTCTTCGGACTCTCTCGCCTCTTAATTTAAATTTTGAGGGAAAAAAACACTTTTTTTTTACTGATTTCTCGCTTCTCATCAAAGCACATTAACATCTTGAAAATAAATTTTATCGCTGGCTCCTGAATTTCAATTAAAAATTGGACTTTTTAGGTGACATATCATGTTTGCCCACTAGTCAATAAAGAAAAAAAATTTTTCTTGGTAATAGAAATACTGCCCTTATTAAATGCTAAGCTTCGCTTGACTTCACTTGCTCGCTACTCTAGTTTCTGAAAAAAAGGTCCGAAGAACTAAGAATTCGTTTGGAATGGCTTTAAGTTAAAAAAAAAGTTGCAAGAATCAAACATGTTTGGTACTTAAAAGTTTACACAAAAAGTAAACCGCTCGAGTTTTTAAGTACACTTTGTTTTATTATTTTCATTTGCACCCAGTTTTGACTTCCTTTGTCCGATTTATATGAATCCTGTTTACAAATATACAGACATCATTTTGCTCAAGCTGGAACTCGGCTTATTTTCTTGACCACTAAGTATTATCATACTGTGAAACCTTACAATGGATAAGTTAATGAGAGGCTCGCCGTAATCATTTAGACATATATAACACGTATGACACCAACACTTATAAGAATTCTAATTTGAAGACAAACGCGGAAATATATCTGAGAAAACAATTCATACACATAATTGTAAATTATCAGTCAATATAACGCAAGACTATGGTAGTCGTGAGTTTACACTGATGGGGCTTTAATTTAGTGGCAATCTTGTTCAGTTTTTGATTATTTGATTTTTTGGCCTTACATATATTAAACTAGATTTCTCATTTTTCTGCAATTTTGTTTCGGTATTTTTCTGCTTATGTAATTACAGTACGGTTAATGAATTGCTGAACTGAAATTTTCAATAAAGTTGATCAAGACATGAAATTTGTTAGTAATCAAAATCGTATAGTGTCGTCATTTTGTTTGTCTAAAACGTCTAAGTTTTACACAAAAACAAGTTTTTTCTTCATCTGAGCACAGAAATGTTGCATTGGAATAAATACTGAAGAAGGTTAGTACTTTCGATAGGTAAAATGAGACCTTGCATTAACACTGCATGACTTTTGATGTGTTAACTAATATATAACTAAGCTTAGTATACAAAGTACATCGTACGGCAGCAATTTTTATCAAACAATAAAATTTTTGATAATTAAAGATACTTGAACATTGTTTTGCAGATGATCATTCATCAATATGTGTACGTACCATCAGCGCACAATAATAGGACCAATAAGGAAAGATGTATAATAGCTTCTCTGTTTTACAATGGGGCAAATTTGTAACTAAACGGATCGACAAAAACAGTCCAATGGGGCAGCACAAAAGTCTACAATGGGGCTGATTTCAAATGAATCAAAGGGGAAGAAGTTCATAATATTTTGTTAAATTAAAAAGAAAATAACAGAAAAATACAGCCACTTGTCCAGGATTTAAAAATTTTTTAAGTAATATGTGTGTCTGCTCATGAATAAAAACTTGCGAATTCAAGGCACGTTGTTTTGTTTTTCTTTAGTTTCCAGTTTGTTGAAATAATATTCATTTAAACATTGCTGAATTGTTGCCCATAATTCAATCTTCTTTCCAGTATACAGTACAATATAGTTTATTTACATATATGAGAGGAAAATGGTAGAATGTGTAGATACCAACTTAAGTGTTCAAAATAATGATGAAAAAAGGGCTCCTATTTGATGGCTTTTTGCCAAGGTGGATTGATCCTGACACATTTAGCTACGTCCATTATTTGGCTTCAAGAACATAGACAATTGTGTACATTTGTCGCTAGCACTAGAAGGTAAAGCAACCCTCATTACAAGTTATGTTAATAAACAGGTATAAAGAAATGTCATCCACCCCATTGTAAACTTTATTTCTACCCCGTTGTATACTTAATTTTTTGACAAAATCCGCCCCAGTGTGTGATGGCTAATAGCTTATATAGATAAAACCACAAATGGGATCAATTGAAAAGCAAATATCGGCTAGTGGCGGAGCTTTGCACGTGATACTGCGAAGTGGTTAATAAAATAATCGAAAATTAATATACTCCTGCACCGGCGATTTTAACTTTATTACCTAATAGTCAACCAGCAAGGATATGGACTAAGTGCTGAAAAAAAAACTGAAATTTTAAAGGGAAAATGTATATATACGCGCAGCAAAAAACTGGGTTTGGTTCTCGGTGTCCTTCGAGTATTATCATCTCTCTAAACACTCTAAAATGACTAAAATGGACACAAAAGGACATTTAAAGCCATGTTTAAATTCTAATGTGTCAAAAAACATACAAGTCTGGCAAACATTAATTTTATTTCCAAGAAGTGAATGCACCCTAGACCCCCTTACACGATTTTAGACAGCATTTGAACTTATTTTGAAAATGGCCCAACACAGGAACATAAATCACGGCTAAATGGCCATACTTCTTTAAACAGATAAAAATGACGAGAAATTTAACGAGAATATAAGCATAGAAAAATACCGAGTGGACAAGGCCTTAACCATACCGGATCGACTCTGCGGCTATAACGGAACCATTCAATGCAAGAAATTTACATAAAGTATGAAATAGAGGCTATTTAGTTCAAATGTCTGTATTGTTGTTAAATAAGTGCACAAGAACCAAGTCGAAAAATGAATGACAATGTTGCGTGATAATATAATATTAAGTTTCAGTCATAATTTTGTGATTGTCTGAATTTCTTCAACGCAAAAAGGGATTTATGTAAAGTCTTGATTAAAAATAATATATATCAAATTGATTTATATGCGCACAAATTAGAACAGGAACACCGCAGCGAAAAAACTGATTCAATTAAGCGTTATATTACATTTACATGAACTAATGCACTAGTTAATTTGCAATACGTAAGTTTTTGACACGTAAGTCCCGATGAAGTAACAATCTATAGGCAACATTTTAATTGTGATGAACATTGCATTAAGATTTTTTAAACAATGATAGGGTATGGAGTAAAGTATATGAGACAAAGTCCCTACAAATACATTGTAAAACATAGCAATAAAACAACGCTTTGATTGTTGTTCTTTATCTTGAAGTTACCACGATGCCTTCAAAATTGAGCTCTGCCCATACCTATACATGTAGCAAGGTAAGACAACTCCTAGTCCCGATTTCAGCAAAATCCATTGGTAAATGTCTAACCAAGCCACATGCATGTTTTTTTTTTTTCCATCGATGGATTGCAGGATTATCTACAAACGTGGAATTAACTGGCAAGGTTTTTTTTAACAATCGCTGTCATCCGTTTTTCAACAAAAAGCAACAACCGAGAAAAATTTACGATAAAAAAAAATCCCAAACCAAAGCAGTACAGACCCAAAACAAACGGAGACAATGCGACATCAGTTAATTAAACATAAGTTGTCGAAATAGCTAGGAAGCATTTGTTACTAGTGGGTCCAAGAAACTGCTGGATAGAAAACCGAATTGTGTTTATTTGAAACATAACTATGTAAACTAGAAAAATTTGCTGAACACAGAGGAGTTTATCCCTCTTGCACAGCTCTGCCCTTAGCTGACTTTGGCTTTAAATTTAAATCCTTTTGATTATTTGTTCATTAAGCCTTTATACACAATTCGATTTCCTGGTTCCACTGAGTTGATTTTATCTGTACCGAAGAGACATAAGTTTCCAAAATGGTCATTTGCCGAAAGTAAATACATACGTGTGGGGACGTATTTCGGGATGTCGGAATTAGATGTTTTTAATCTCGGGATTTCGGGATTTTTATGATTTTAACCCGGGACTTCGGGAAATAAATAAACCGGGAATTTGGGATTTCATCAGTCTTTAAGTTTCTTTGTAGTTGGGATTTTCGGATTTAGAAAAAGTAAAGTAGGATTCCTGGATGAGACCACCTCCGACCCCCACATACATGTATGCAGTAACATCATTAATTTGTATAAACATAAAATAACAATAAGGCCACAAAAATAAAAACTAAATGTGTGAACCCCGAAAAAAAACTTGAAGATATAATCAGATGCTGTGAAAAGAGTAATCGTTTGCAATAATTACTCAAATGTCATTGCGTTTTATGCATAGATTCGAAAACTAAAGGTGCTTTCCTTGTTATGGTATCGTTTTATTCTGCAATGGGTAGCTGAACACCAAAGTGATAAAATAGATAATTACCAAAACAGGAAATGAAGAAGTTATTTTCGGCAAAGTTTCCAATTGAAATGATTGATCTCAATCTGTTTTCAATCTATATATGGAATATCATGCAATGTTCATCTTAACATTCTATGATCAGAACTTTTTATTACCCTTTTAAATACATGTTTTGAAAAAGTCAAGGATAACTGAATTTAATTGATGGTGTATTTTACATTTAGGCAAAATTCTTGACGTAACCGGTCGATTTGCTGTTGAATGTGTTAAGTTTTTTGTATAAATATAATTGCACTGCTTATAGTATATGCATCGATGTTCTGCATGCTCTGAAAATGTTTTATTTTTGTGATATTTTGAGATTACGTAAACGGGTTGATATTCAGTTTATTTTTGAGAGCGCAACTTCGGTAACTGACGTCAATTTCGGAATTAATTGTTGAACGCAAATTGTTTTCTGCTCTTTGCAATGGCCTTTCATCTTATTGTCGGTTGGAATTTCTGTACAGGTCTTTCTCCAAGTGTACAAAATGTGGCACATATTATTTTCGTTATCCAAATGTGGGAACTCTTTATAAAGAGATGGAAACAAATATGGTTTTGATTTGTCCATAAATCTTGGACTTTATAAATGTTTGAAAAAAACCCAACGAAAAACAAAAAAACAAAACATGGATTTCTGCACCTTTGCTTTGTAATACCTAAAGATTTTGGTTTTAATTTTCTTGTAACATGATTTAGTGCAAAGTTATGACCCTTGATGACTTCAAGAAGAAGAACACTAATAGAAACTTTGTCCCATTGCTGGGTTTTACCATGTATTTATAGAGAATTTGTCTCATTTGATTTACTCCATAATTTTTCATGGTTTATCAAATGATTTTTGACATATATTGCAAGCTTTTGCATATTTGATTTGATATAATTAAGTGAACTGCAAACTTTGCTTCGTTTTGTTTGCTATCAAATTATGCATGTGTTCAATGAAGTTAAAGCTTGTTCTAAAATTATTTATTCGGACGAAGACTGCCGGAAGTTTAGTTCAAATGACAGTTTCCAGCGTTAAGCTTTTAAATGTTTGATAGTTTGAAAATTATAACAAAAACTATAGAATCAAATTAAAAAAAATCACAACTGGTCAACAAACTTAACTGAATCTGTATCGAAACATTTGATATGTTTAATTTAATTTATTAAATAAATTGTTGACAGCTTAAACGGGCACATCTTTATCATTGCGTATTGAGACCACACTGTTACTAATTTGTAACTGTTGATGAATTTCAAATTGGCACTACACATCTTTCATAAAAAAACAAAATTGCTCATTCTAATGCACTTAATTTTGATTGGGTCAGAAATTTGAGGGGATAAAATCCACGAATTACCGTGGGAACCAATAGCAACGTATTGGCGCAGGCGCATAACAAACTTCCTATGATTCAAAAGTCGATTTTAAATGCTTTTTTGCAGATTTGCATCTTCAGGGGTAAATCAAGATTTGACTGTCGCAAACATCCATTTTCCGGTTCTGCTAACGCGTGGCCGGAAAACTCAGTTTGCGACAGTAAAATCTACGATTTACCCCCTAAAATCCAAAAATACAGTATGGTTATCTCTTTAATACACATGTAGCATATGAAAATCTCCTTATATTTCTGACATCAGTAAAAGAAAATTAAGTAACGGCGATCATTAAGTCAATTATTTTGACTTTTCTTGATTTGTACTGTTCAGAGGAAACAATTTTACATATTCTAAATTCAATCTGAATCTTTTTTTTTATGATTATGGAAATCAAGAATATGTAATTATCCATATCAACTATGTTATCTCGTTATTTCATTAGTTCCTCTGGTTCAACATATAATACTATCTATCTGCAATATTTTGTGTTTGTCTTTAAGAAATAAATTTAATGATTACACGTCTAAAACTAAAACTCTAATAGCGGTGCCAAAAAGTAGCATTGCTTCAAAACTCCCTTTTCAAATGCATGATTATTAATTTCTATTTCATTTGAATTAGACTTTGTATTATTTTCTCCTGACTCCTTTGCACTTACTAAAACTAGATCACCTAAACAGACGAAATACTGTATTGAGCAACGCCTTCAAATCTGCACTTCAACTCTTTCAAGAAAACCAAATTATTCAAAATGAATTTGAAAATAACATGATTTCTCCCTGATATTTCTGGCATCTATAACGATTTAGATTGACAGAAAATCTAAAGAACGAGCATAAAGTCAATAAGTTTTGCTGTTCTTGATTCGTACTGTCGAGAAACTTCAATTGCAAATGTTCTAAATTTAATCTAAAGCTCTTTTCATGTTTGCTAAAGTATATAGATATTGAGTTGTCGATATTAATTTCGTTATCTTAGTAAGAATAAATTTTTCACGTGAATTCATGATGACTGTAAACAAACTTATTTTCGTAGATACTTTATTTCGCATTTTGTCCCTTCTGGTGAAGTTCGCTGTAAATTTTTTTTCGATTGTTCTTATCAGTAAATGCATTTATATAAGGGCAAAAGAAATTCACGACGATTTATTTTCGCGATATTTTCTAACTAGCGAAGATCTCGAAAATAAATCGCTCACGAAAATTAGTTGGTTAACAGTATCTGCTGATAGCGGCAATTGCATTAATTGTTGAGCAACTGTTTGTGGTTTAAATGGTTGTAGATGCCAACGTGAAATAATTAGAAAGCTCAAAACTTTCCATTTGCAATTTCGTTTTTTTCGCTGGTATTTTCTCAGTACTTTTCTAGATATGTTTATGTTTGTTGACGATCTCGCATCTATGGATGTTGACAAACATGGATGTTGCATTGGTTGACATTGAACAAATTGGGTAATAACAAAATTACCGATCAGAATTATCAATAGGGTCTGTAAGTCTCGTCATGTGACTCACGAGAATCAACGATAAACAGGCAATTCGAAATCGTTTCCCGCCAAATAATGACGTCAGAGGACTGTGACGTTCAAATTTTTGCTTGGAACGTCATAGAACTTTGTTTAGAATGTAACTTCCGGGTACAATTTTTGATCCCGGAAGTTCCAAAATTGTTCGAGACTTACAGGCCCTTATAGCCTAAAAGAAAAAGCAGGTGCAAACCAAGCAAGTGAATGCAGCTCTTAGCCGGTGCTAGAGGGTGGCCTGAACTTATAATTTATAGGTGATTGATCATGGTGACTACAAGATAAAGAACAACAATGAAAGAGTTGTTCAATTTGCTTAATTTAACATGTATTACATTTTTTTTGTAGTTGGTATTTTGTCTGTAATATGTTCATTTCCTCCATACCTTTTATTTTTGCCTTTTGGATTTAAAGTATACATTGATTAGGTAGTGAGTCTACATACAATATTTACTTTTGCCGTTTTGCTAAAAATATCTTCTTTTCGAAGTGCATGTCTGCTAATTATTATGTCACTTGATCTAGACATTGTTTGCGTTATTCTACTTTCCAATCATTCCAAGGCTAATGTGCACTTATTAACCAGTAATTACTTTAACAGGCAAATACATTGATTTATTTCAGAAATGAAAAACAAAAACTTTAAAAAATGTTCAATAGCACATCATGAAATCTAATAACTGTTGTGAATGTATTTGAAAATTACATGATTTTCTTTTAAATTTTCTGGCATTTATAACGTTAACGAAAGACATGAAATTAACACAACAACCACCAACTTCATCAATTTGCTATTCTTGATTTTTACTGCTCTTTTCATTTTCACTGACATCTGTGAATATCAGTTCTATTATCATATGTTTTTTTTAAATGCTATATTAGTACAATCTTTTGAAGGAAGATAGCATTCTCCAACAATTGTCAGTGTTTCAAAATAGCAGAACACCCTTCAGTCTACAATATCTTTTGTATTCCATTGTGAAAAAAATCCATTTTTATCAGGGAATCAAACGTGTCTTTATAGTAATGAGCTTTTTGAAGGTTTGAGTTAATTCTACATAACAACTCATCAAGTACGATCGTCGATTCTGAAAAGAGCATCAAAATCAAATCGGTTTAGACTTCAGATCGTAATTGGAATGTCAAATCGGTTTTAATTGTTAAAGATTTGCTCGTATCACAAAAACCTTAATTTCTCCCTTTTAAGGTACTAAACATTGATGATTTTGAGGACTTTAAAATGGCGGAACTCAAAATTTAATTGAATCTCGGTAAATTTTTTGTTGTTTTTCTATACTAAGTTTAAATTAAGTCCAGGATACTGGTATAATCAGAATTTTCGCCATGGCAAAACAACTTCCACAAAAAAAATAACCGACAAAAATAGAATGAAAGAGCAAAGTTTCCAAATCGGCAGAAAAGGTGAATTACATATAATAAAAAAATTATTATTGTTTATCTCCGTGAATTTGAATAAATTTTCTGGCCTCAGAACACTTTAATTGTTCAAAAAATGTATCCAGAGCCTTCGCATTATATTATTATATTCTGATATGTTTACCTTTTTAAATCATATTGAACCTTAAATCGATTTTTAAAATGAATACGATGTACAGTTTTTTCACAAATTTTTAGTGTTTGCAAATAACATAAATCGGTAAAAGAGAACAAATAAAATGAAGATCGGATAGAGACTTTTACTGGTGATTAAAGTGTAAATATTTCAAGGTTCCACTAAAAGAAAATAGAACACTCATTAAACACAAAAATGTTTGTTGTATTTTTCAAGCTAATAGAAATACAGTAATAAAATGCTCGGGGAGGGTTCTTTTATACATAACAAAATACCGAGGTAGCTGTTAATTTAGATTTTGCATATACTCATTTCGACAACTTATGTCTTTTCAGTGCAGATAATATCAAAACATAATCTTCATGTAAACACTGTATCAGTAGTCGATAAATTTAAATCTTAAGTGTTGAGACCAAGCGTTCCTTTTGGTAAAAACTCAAATTTGAAAAAAAATCCGGAAACTTGAAAACGACTCAATTTCGCTGAAAATTGTTCTGGAAAAATACTTTAATGAACAATGCAAGGCAAGCTATCTGATTTATCCAGTAGCATACGTTTACAAGTAGTTTTGCCAAAAGTTTGGACCTTATTGTATGGAATTACGTCCCTTAGGTACAAAAAAGGAACTGAATTTCGAATAAGAATATGAACAGTAGTTACCAAAAATCTGCATAAGCGGCTTTTATATTTCGTCAACAACATGTTGGGGAAATTCCATGAGCTTCGTACAAAGTTTAATACATTTTGTGTAGTGACCAAAATGTAAGAAACATAAAAAGTGACTGCATTGACATGCATGTTGTTCAAATGACCAAAATCGTTCCTGGACGATAGGACAGTGACAAGCAAAAGAAAAATCCTGGATGCAAAAGAAGAACTTCAGTTTTAGTATAAATGTTCTAATATTTTCGTACCAACACCAAATATTTCTATTCTGTTATATTATTTATTTAAGATTCTTGGTCTCAGAATGTAATTGTTGATTTTAGTGTATTATAGATTTCATAAATTGATATTCATTGACATCATTTAATATTCATCATGTACAAATACAAAAAAAATGTATAAAATTTCTCTTTTATATGTTTTTTTATGTGTTTCATCTTCTTAGAACAACTAACCATGCAGGCTAAAGTTTTATATCCTATGTAAACCAGGCAAAGGGGTTTTTATCAGGACAAAACGACAAAAGGTTATAGAAATTGATTGCGACTATTTCTATATAATTAAACATATGGCAGGTTTGAGATTCTGAAGTTCATTGAAGTAAAGATGTGTGTACTTATCAGAGGATATAACCCTCTTTTTGGACTCGGGAATTTGGCCTTATTTTCAGTTTACTTCGGACTTGACCACTTGATTCCAAGGACACCACAGACCCAAAAGTCACAGCATTTTGGACTTGTACTTCGAATTTAAAAAAAAAAAGTTAAAAATAAAAAAATGAACTCTGTACTTCATCTCAGATTTTGGGAGTACTCAGGACTAAATGGGGATAGGGGTTATACCCTTTTGTATATATCAAATCTTTCATCTCAATGGAAAATTTGTTTTTCACGGATTTTCATCAATGCTTGTGGCTCAGGAAGTTTATTTTCTAGAGATAAATTTAATGCTTTAAAATTTTATATATAACTATGATAACATTTTATTTTCGCCGTTACGACAAAAGTAAAATTGCTTAAATCGGGTCTGTAAGTCTCGTTCAATTTCGAAACTTCCGGTTACAATTTTTGCACCCGGAAGTTGCATTTTTCACGACAATATATGACGTACCAAACAAAAATTTGAACGTAATAACCCAAAACGTAATGTTTCAAATTTCAATTTATCGTGAAATCTCGGTGTAACATTTCGAGACCTTTAGATCCTAGTACCCATTTTAAAAAGGCATGATGTTAATTTCTATGTTTAGTATTATTTTCCTCCTGACGAACTTTTATCTGACTTCTCTGCACTGATTTAAACTAATTACCTAAACAGACAAATGCATAACTTTGATATAGTGAATTGAAAACGCACTTCAAATCTTTCAAGAAAACGAAGTTGTTCAAAATGAATTTGAAAATAAAATTATTTTCTCGAGATATTTTTGGCATCAATAGCGATGAAGATTGACAGAAAATTGAAAGAACGAGCATAAAGTCAATAAGTTGGTTATTCTCGATTTGTACTGTAGAGAAAATCCAATTACAAATGTTGTACCTCATTTCACGTTCACTGAAGTGCATAAATATTTAGTTGTTGATATTTTTTTGGTTATCTCGGAAAAGAATAATTGTTTTATGTGATTCCAGTATTGTGTGTTGATAATGGCAATGGCATCGTTAAGTAATTGCATGTAGTTTAAATGGGCTATTGATACCAACATGAAATTAATAAGAGTGTTCGAAACTTCCAATCTGCAGTATCGTTTTTTTCACCAGATATTTTTTCGGTACTTTGTCAGATATATATTATGCTTGTTTACCATTTTGCATCCATCTTGCATGTTGACAAACATGGATGTTGCATTGCTTGACATCTAGTAAATGGGGGTAATAACATAATTACCGAACAAATTGTCAAGAGCCGAAATCTATCAGGCAAAAAGGAGAGATTTAGGATTATCTGTAAATAGAGGCAATTGTATTTTTAGCAGCTGTTTTTGGTTGATAAAGGTTGTTGATATAAAGGTTGTTGATGTATGCTCTCTATATATTTAAGTTAGGGTGCACCTATTCTTGAGGGAATTTCTCATATGGATATACTATCATACTTTAAAATTTTGGCATTTTTTTTGTAATTTCCAAATGTAATTCTGACCACCTGTTAAAAATGCCCACATCTCACTATTTTATAATGCCAAGTTTTCTTAAAATCGACTTGATGAGTGCCCTGTGTTTGTCTATATGTTGTAATTGTCCACTAGCTTAAGACACTAGTGCTTTTGTCGGGAACCGGATCACAGTGATTGTAAGAGCACTTTGCCAGTTTAATTAATGTTTGTTGACAACCCCGCATCCATGACCAGGAATGTGGCATTGTTCGACAATTAGCAAAGAATTCCGCTCAAAACGGTGCTAAGGGTCGTCTTGAACTTACTATGAGGTATGAGCAAAGCTCTTTGTTGAAGGCCTCATGGTGAATTCAAGATGAAGAACAAAAATAAAAGCGTTGTTCCTTTGCTTGTTTTTACCATATATCTATAGAGACTTTGTCTCATGTACATTTACTCCATATCCTTTCATTCACCATGTTGATACCAACTTGAAATTATAATGGTATTCAAAACTTTCTATCGTACTAATATGACATTTTATCGGAAATATTTACTTTTATCTCTTTGATCCTACTGACTGATATTGTCAGTACCTCCCTACGGACCTGATACAAGAAAATATCAGGCAACGACGTCACGAATATGACGTCATTACTCTTATGACGTTGCCGATAAAAACAATAATGGTAGTTTTGAAGGTCTCCTCAGAAAATATCACTAGTATTAAAGCTCGTCCTATCGAACTCGTCGCGATACGGTGATATTTTCAGTGTTGACCTTCAAACCTACCATTATTCTATATATCACAGTGTTCATAACTTTCTATCTTTCTATTCCTATCTATTTCTTTGTGTCCGATATTTCTCGTTACTTTGCAGATATGTTTTTATATTCGTTGCCGGTCTTGCATGATGTTGCATTTGTTGACATTTAGCAAGTGGACAGAGAAGCTAAAGGCTATAAGTGTTTAATCCTGGTGACAAATGATAAAGAACAACAATAAGAGTTAGTCTATTTGCCTTATTTTACCGTGTATTTGTAGGAGGTTTGTCCTATGTTCATTTACTCCATATCTATAGCTTTTGCAGTGGTCTAAAAGTATGCATTTATCTATCAGTTTTTACTTTTTTTTGGTGATGGGACTTCCAAATGTTTTGGTT
Organism: Modiolus philippinarum; assembly: GCA_002080025.1. Taxonomy (NCBI): domain Eukaryota; kingdom Metazoa; phylum Mollusca; class Bivalvia; order Mytilida; family Modiolidae; genus Modiolus; species Modiolus philippinarum. The sequence continues at coordinate 31,110 of MJUU01060860.1, forward strand.
TTATCTGCACAAATGAGACATAAATTGTCGAAATGCACATATGCAGAAAATAAATTGACAGTAACTTCGGTATTTTGTTATTTATCTCTATATAATATTTATTTTTGCTGTTTTACTAAAACATCTTCTTTTCGAAATGCATGACTGCTAATTATTATGTCACTTGATCAAGACATTGTTTGCGTTATTCTACTTTCTAATCATTCCAAGACTAATGTGCACTTATTAACCAGTAATTACTTTAACAAGCAAATGCATTAATTTTTTTCAGTAATGAAAGAAAAAACTTCAAAAATTTTCAATCAGCATATCATGAAATCTAATAAGTGTTAGAAATTTATTTGAAAATTTCATCATTTTCTCTTAATTTTTCTGACATCTATAACGTAAACGAGTGACAGGAAATTAACAGAACAACATCAGCGTAATTATTGTGCTATTCTTAATTTTTACTTCTCTTTTCATTTTGACTGACGTCTATATATATCAAGTTGTCAATATTAGTTCTGTTATCTAAGTTAAAAATATTTTTTCCACGTTCTTTTAGTACAAGATAGCATTTTCGAACAATTTTCAGTAGTTCAAATGGAAAAAAATTAAGAAATTTCTACCCTCCAATATTTTTGTTCAGTAACATAGTACTCGACAAGGACGGACATCAATTCTAAAAATAGAGATCAAAATAAGGAAATTAGATAAGGGGTTCCAAATGGAAATAAAAGGAAAGAAAATTTTCGGGGGTATTTCTTAATAAAACATCAGGATATTCATTTAAAAAAATACGTGACTGTCCAGAAATAAGGGGATGGGGTTCTAAACCCGGATCCCCCCTCTTGATCCGCCAATGAAATCAAAATGGCCGAGTCATAAGAATGTAATTCGAATGTCATATCGAATTTTGCTCGTAGTTCACCCTAATTTTTGTATTAAACATATTTTGATATAAGGTAAACGGTCATTTCGGTATTTTTTATCTTTACATAATATCAAGACAAGTGTAATATACTAGAAATTATAAACAACTTCCACAAAGAAATAACTGACTAAGAATCCACTGCAAAGGGTAAAGTGCCCAAACCCAAAAATAGTAGATAATAGAAAGAACATCATTCTACAGAGTCTATCATTGATTATCTCCATACAACATAGAATTGTAAGGAGAAAAACTGTTTTTTATTTAAAGAATGCTCAAAGTTCGTATTATTATATTCTGACATGAGTACCTTTAAAATCACAAAATTTTTTTAAATGAGTATGTCAATTTCTGAAGTTTATTCCAATCTGTATGTAAATAAATAGGAGTATTGAAAAAATTACCGAACTAAATTATCCAAAGTCCAAGTGGCAAAGATAAAAAGCAGATGAAAAACCACCGGAAAATTTGTCGACGGCAGTGGTCCTGACTTGTTACGGGCATTTCAAAAGAAGCAAGTATTTGAGAATCAAAACAGTAATAAAATTCGAAATGGAGAACAAATAAAATGAAGATGATATAGAATCTCCTGCTAGTGAGAGATTTCTGACGTATTATCAATGAATAAAGTATTATTATGCTTCCTGTAAGAAACTGCATTAATAGTGTCCAATATACTATTTTGGCATAGTATACCTACAGCCATGTACTATGCCTGTCACGTGACTTGGAAGGCGGAGCTACAGTCTTGTCAATCAAATAGTGATCAAAATGTTACTTGTAGGGATCTATTGTCATAGAAATCAATCTCTAATAAAATAAAGTTTTTACCTCACTTGTGACCATTCATTTTACTTATCTCTTCATTTTATAACATGTAATAAATGAATTTTTGAGATCCGCCATAAAAAGTTATTTTTCAAATTATGACATTATGCAACTATTTGAAATAATACTGACAGTAACTTTATGATAAGAACAACTATTATTAATTTGGAAATTGTAATAAAGAGATGAAAATTAATGACACAGTCAGCATAATAATAATAATAACATTGTGTTTAGCAATGACTATGCTAAAATAGTGGTCAGGGTTGAATACACATAGTGCACTCCCCTTCGGGTCGTGCACTATGGTCTCAACCCTGACCACTATTTTGGCATAGTCATTTCTAAACACAATGTTATTATCATAATAGTGTACATTCTGTCATATGCGATATATAATTAGATTTACTGTATATTAAAATAATTTTCTCAAAATATAAAAAAATAAATATGGCTTTGGTGACTTCAGGATGAAGAACAACAATAAAAGCGTTGTTCATTTGCTTGTTTTTACCATTTGTAGTGTAGAGACTTGTCTTATGTGCATTTACCCCATATCCTTTCATTCATCATTGAAGAATATATCTCTTGTGAAATACTATTATATATTGAAAAGGCTTTGATAAGTTCATTCAAAAAGAGACTATTTCACTGTTGCAATTTATGTGAAAAAATAAAGAGTCTACTGTATAACTGATACGGAAATCAGCGTTACAATAAATCTACATTTAGGGTATATAACGGTAACCGTATAGTTCGCTTACACTAATAAATGTCAATTAATTTCATGTGATAAGCAGAGGTCGATGACTTTTTTGTGGACTTTGTGTCCATGCCTAATTCAGTGACCTCGTTGTTGGTCTGTTATATTTTAAATAATTTTAGGAAAACAAATTTAATAGAGTCAAAGATCTGTCTTTTGAGCAAAACCTCTTTGTTGACTTGCTCATAAGAACATTTAAGGTATTAGATGTTTAATTTTCATCGTTAAATCTGAAAACTAGCGAAAAATTAATATTATCGATTCATTTTCTTTAAATAATTATTGAAAGTGCTCTTCTTTTTTTATTTGTTTTTGATTTTGGTTTAAGGAGTTTTTCTGTTTGAGTGGTAGTGGAAGCGCGGACTACCTTATCACGTACGGCTTTAAGTTGAAGAACCTTTTTTGTTGCAAAAAGTGGCACAAACTCACAACGAAGATGCAATATGCCAAATTTATTGTACAGGTAAACAAACTACCTATAACAATCGGTCATGCAGGCCCATGAGTAGTCATTGCCATATTTAGCCATGGTTTGTCCACAACAACATTTTAAGAAAACTAAAAAGTGCTTATTGTCCATAAAACCTCCCCAGGCCATAACAGATTGATATACAATAGTATTGTTGGACAATTCAAAAGGATCCTGATTGTGTTGATTGGTTAACAAAAGCAATCTACCAAAAACTTTTTCCAAGATATGTTGTAGTCCAGCAATACCAGTTGCTCAAAAAAAAAGTACAGCTTACTCAAATTGTTAAATTGGTTACACAATAGGAACTAGTAGACCGGTAAGGTCATACACAATGGACTATAACATTCGTACTAAATTAAAGCAATGATACATATAGGAAACATAAAAGTACAGGCCACAGAAATACATTTAAATTCCACTGGTTGTGACAGGAGTGACATCCATGTACTTCAAATTGGCCAAAAGCGTTCGTTGACCGAATAACAGAGAAAAATTATCCTGGATATATAGTTTTGAATATTTTTGTTCCAATGTCATTGTTTAACCTTTAATAATATTTAAATTTCTATGCTTCATATTTTATTTAGAACTTCTACATTTATTTCCATTGAAATCGTTTTTTCTTTTTTTTATTTAATTATTATTTTCATAAAAACAAAAAAAAATTCTCTTTTATGTTACTTTTGTGTTACTTCTATTTTGCCAGTTAATCATGCTGGTTATCAGTTTTATATCTTGTCTCATATTAGACAACAAGGTTTTTACCAGGACAAAAAAATAATCACTCGCGATTTTGCACCTGGCAGATTTTTAAGTCCATGGTCTGTACAAGATGAATAATTTAAGAAAATTCCCCAAAACAAAAATTAAGAGGTAAAACTCTTCATGACATCGTTTCCAGTAAAATTATGATGGAGATAAATGACGTCCAACATCAACATCAACCTGCAGGAAATACAAATTATAGTTGAAAAGATAACAGCAATGGCCGAAAATTACAATCATATGTCACAATCTATAAGGGTACTGCACAAGAAATAACAATAAAAAGATATAAGAACTTGGGAGCCGGACTTTGTTCCGAAACCAACAAGAGCGAGCAGTAGGGTTAAACCAGTTTACTGGTACCAAAAAGCAATGCAACAACCTATTTTATTGTTTCTCTTCATTTATAGAAGTTTGAAATACTTCAAATGGAAAAAAACGTATTGGAAAAGAACAATTTCAGCTAAAAATATTGATAGGTTATGGACCTTTTTTCAAGATATTTACATTATAAAAATGGTAGGAAAAGGCTCTCTTGGAGTTTAACCTTGGTATAACATGGATACATTATTTGGAAGGAAAGTCTACAATCTAATGAAATTTCGCTTACTGACCTTAAATGAGTTACTAAAGCCTTCAATGACAAGAACATTCGGTGTTATGTGGCAACAATCTTTGCATATGAACAATGGGTAAAACCGCAGATATCCAAATAACTTTTATAAATATCAAAAACCTCACATTACTACATCCCTAAATGCTCTCTTCATTTATGTTGTAATGTCAGTTATAAAAATAACTTCATTAAAAGTTTCTGACATCTTCAACAAAAATGTCAGTGGGTCAAAAAACATTTTTCATAGGAAATGTCGAGATGTTTGTATTTTGTCTTTATTTTTGACAAATGCAATGTTTTGATTTTGTTTTTGGTTTTTGTTTGTTTTTAATTTGTCTTTTTTATTGTTTTTTTTTTGTTTTGTCTTTTTTGTCTTTGTTTTTGATTTTCTTTTTTATTAAATAAAGTTAACATCATGAAAATTCTTATTATATTTTTATTTTCTTTTGCAATTATAGATAATATCTTTTGATAATATTATTTTTCAAAATACTTCTGCATGCATTACCGTTTCACTGTGCATATCCTTGGTCATGAAATTCCTACTTTTTACAAAAAAAATACCCAAATAATGAACCATGCCTAATGAAACATAAAGACCATACAATAAATCTTTAAACACTACAAAATATATTGCAAGCTATCCATTACAAGAACAAAATGGTTTGCCATGGTTCTTGTAAGTAAAATTTTTACATGTAAATATTGGCTAAAAAAATTAAAAGGGAACGAAACTCTATATGATTGTATTTCGAATTTAAAGAATGATTAAAAGTTTGTTGGTTCCAGTTATTTTTTGTTGTCAATATTGCCATGAAATCTGCGGATTAAAAGTGTTGATTTTCCCGTGTTTATCAAAACGTTTCCGCAAAAGTTAAGGGAATCAAATTAGCTTAAAGGAGTAATGGTGATTTATTGTAGTGCTAGCACTTCTTCAAAAAAATGTAAAAACATATAACAGATGCTGGCATATGACATCTTATTTAATAAAAAATGTCAATTAACACGTAAAAAATCTCTGAGTTAGCTGAAATTTTAAGCAGTTCATAGATTGATTGATTGATTGAATATTGTTTAACGTCTACTCAGCAATATTTCAGCTATATCAAGACGAGAACAAGTTTGTTGATAAATAATCACTTTGGGGTATGGAAAGGGCCATGGGACAGGAAATTCTGACTGCCACTGGAAAAGTAGGGTGAAATCGTCAAGGGCGGGGAATTTAGCCTTGTAGCCGATCACCTACGGACCACCCCAAAAAGAGCTTGCTACAAGGGTTCTTTAACGTGCAGGAAGCGTGGCATTTCTCCCAACACGTGGACTTGAGTTTACATCCCATCCGAAAGATGGGTTGTGTATTTATTAATCCCGCACAACCACGGAATGGGTCCTATTTCTATATCCCGGGACCCTCGGGGTCAGCCTCCGTTTAGGAGGGGTCACACCCCGCAAGCCGGAGATACTGGGTCCTATTTCTATATCCCGGGGTTCCCTCGGGGTGCTCTGTTAGGATGGCTCCTACTCCAAGCTCAGAGGATGCTGCGGGTCTATTCTTCAGCCGGGACCGCGCACGGCGGAGCAGTTCATAGATGTGAACATTGCTTTAAAGTGAATTATAATACTACCTACTGCCTCAAAACACAACTGAAATTCTATTTTGCACACATTCAAATTATCATCATCACAAAAAAAGGTAAAAATAAAATTATCCATTTGGGTAAACCTTTACTAATTCAGTTAAATGAAGTAATTTTTCCCATTATTTCGGTAGATGAAAGTAAATTTCTATTGTAATGACTTATCATTTTTTTATGTTTTGTAATGACAAAATAATAATGAATAATTCTATTCAAGGCAAACTGTGAACGAGCTTTTTAAAAGATTACTTTAAATAGACAAATATCAAAATTGAAACTTTCTTCGCAACTGGTTTACATAGGATGGTTGAGATATAAGAAGAGATATTTAGGTCAGTTAAGGTACCATGCATGTCAACGAAATTTACACACAAAGAAGTAGACCAACATTTTAAAATATTTTCAAGTTAGCAGCTATGTAAAAATGCAGTATTCAAACAGTTTATCCACGAAAAAGCATCATTTAAAGAGAAATTATATTTGTTGTATACTTACATAAGAAATCATAGGGATATTAAATGAAGCAGCTATCCTCCCTTCATGTATACATGTTTCCTGTGGTCCAAGGTATACCGAAATGTTATATTTCAAAAGATCAACAGTTTTCCGAATACTTTCACTTTCACGACCATATGTTTCCGCAGATATAAAATCCAATTTATAATTTGGTAATATATCGGGATCAGAATTAATCTGGTCCAGAGCGAACGTTAAAGCACCAGAAATTGTCTGTCCAGGACGTCTGTACCATTTAGGACCAGGTTGTTCCGACCCAGTTAAATATCCTAAATGAATCACGTTACTTTCCAAAGTTAATCCAAGAAATAATCCGTGAAACACTAGTATAACAAAAATAAAGACTGTCATTGTCTCTTCCGTTCATCATCAAACATTATGAACGTAGTCAATGTACGGCTTAGATGATATCTGAAAATACAAATTACAACTTATTTAACAATATTCATGCATGCGAATTGGGTAATTATCGACATCGGAAGAAAATATTACTTTTCCAATAATTAGCATAGTAGATTCTATTATATTGTATATCATTTGACATTTCTTGTCCCAAAAGAGAATAAAAACAACCAATACCGTTGATTGAATCTGTATCAGCTTTGATTTTTAACACGGAGTCTATCAAGTTTGCTTTTCTCTTGCATAAAGATATAAAGCAACTGATCCACAAATTATAATGGCAAGATAACTTTGTGCTGTGAAATAAATTAACTTCTCTATATTGTTATTGCCTCGTTGTTTTGATACGGGGAGGTTTTAACCGCCACAAAATGTTAATGGTATTTTCATTAGTTTAGAATCACAGTCTTAAAATAATTATTCAGTTCTCACAACATTCAAAATAGCTCAGTATCTTTACAAACCCACCATGAAATGGTGATGACTACTGAAACCTCCCATGATATCTTCCTGTATTTATACAGCATAAATATTAAATGTGGGATAATTGCCACCTATGGATGTGCCTTGCGGATACTATGCTACTTATCCTGACTAATGAAATAAGATAATAAATAATTTTTCAGTTGAACTATTAAACTTAAGGTTATGCGGCATGGGATTATTTCTGTAATCATTTTTATGTCATTTATCTCAGTTTCATACATTTCTTTCGATTTACAATAGTTTCTGAAAAAATGATAGTACACCGACAGTATGTTACATTAAGAATCTATCCTTTCAACTCGTTGATTATCATAGTTTTACTGTCGAAAGGATTAAACTTTTATGTAGAACTATATGATAACCAACGACTTGCAAATGCTATATTTTATTTCTCTAATTCTAAAATTAATGACATTTTCATGTGTTATAGTTTCTACCCCGTCGTGGGCCTCTATAATCAATACTGCGACGTCACTGAATATGAAATTTACACTGCATGGAAGTCAACAAAAGCAAATCGCATATATGTGATTCGAGATAAATAAACAATACATGCAGTGACCTCGGTATTTTGTTATTTTAAGTAAATACTTTTTACATTGATTTATACTAAAATAAATTTATTGAAGGTATATTTTGCTATTTGAAGAAAAGTTCGCGACCTTTTCAATATCAAATGAAATCGCGAGATCAGTCAACCAACATGTTGGACTCCAATGCTTTGAAATTGATGAGAACAGCATAGAATTAGGCCTCCTAGTCCGATATTTTGAGCAATGAGTAATTCTTTTTGGCTACTGTTTGATTATGGCTTTCCACATTTTTTTAAGTCTAACGCTACTGATGTGAGACTACTCATTGAAACACTTACACAGCATTATAAATTTACTGTTTATTATTCAAATATACTCTTAGGCCGATGCTATTTCTGGTAAACCAAAGATCCCGAGGGTATATGCCAGCACAATAGTCAGATTTGTGTGACATTAAAAATAATCTTGCGTTTTAAAAAAATCATTTTTAGCTTACCTGACCCAAAGGGTCAGTGTGAGCTTTTGTCATTACTTGGCGTCGGTCGTCCGTCCGTTAACTTTTCACATTTTTATCTTCTCCTCTGAAATCATTGAAGCAAATTCAACCAGACCTTACAGGAATGATGTATGGGAGGTCCTTTACAACGATTGCTCATTTCGTTCCGATCCGATAAAAATATGGCCGGCAGTGCGGAACTTAGGTTTAACATTGGACCCTATGAGCAAATTCACATTTTCATCTTTTCCTCTGAAGTAAATTCAACCAAATTTTATAGGAAGGATGTACTATACGTCCATAACAAAGATTGTACATTTCGTTCCGGTCCGATAAAAAACATGGCTGCCAGCATGGAACATAGTTTAACATTGGATCTTATGGGAAAATCATCTTCTCCTCTGAAACCACTGAAGCAAATTCAAAAAATCTTTACAGGAATATTGTACTAAAGATCCTTAACGAAGGCTGCTCATTTCCCTCGGATCCGATAAAAACATGGCTGCCAGCACGGAACATTTGACCCTATTGGAAAATTACATTTTCATCTTCTCGGAAATCGCTGAAGCTAATGTAACCAAACTTTTTGCAGGAATGATGTATGGAAGGTCCTTATCAAATATTGCTCATTCGTTCCAATCCGATGAAAAGATGGCCACCAGCACAGAACATAGTTTTAACATTGAACCCTATAGGAAAATCGCATTTTCATCTAATGAAGCAAATTCAACCAACTTTACAGAAATGATGTATGGAAGCCCATAACTGAGATTGCTCGTTTTGTTCTGATAAGATAAAAAAAAAGATGGTGGCCATAGTTTAACATAGGATCCAACGGGAAAATCTTCATTTTCATTACCTACTCTGAAACTATTGAAGCAAACTTAACTGTATTGGAGTAATGTATGGAAAGATCTTAACAGAGAATCTGACATTGAATCTGACAAAAACATGGATGCCAGTAGAGAATATAGATAAACATTAGACCCTTTAGGAAAAAACAATTTTGGTCATCAGCATAGGCATGGATTAGAGAATCTTTATCAGGTGATAGATACAGGCTCAGATACTATACAGGCTTAGTATCTGAGCCTGTAGTTTCATGTTTTTATCATAATGCTCATCCCTTAAAATACTGAGGGTTCATTTCTTGTATGGCACTTGAGGGGTGTACTTGGTACTGGAATAGGCCTAGTATTTCGATATGTTTGGTAATGAATACTTCTTTTTTCACTACCCTTTTTATTAAAATTTTCCATATTTTTGTGGAAGTGCTATTATTCGCGGACATCAATTTTCGTGGTTTTCATAAATATCATGGTTTTTGCATAAAAAATCTTAGAGTTAAATACATTTCCTTGGGAACTGTATTTCGTGGTTTAAGCATACCACGAATTAGACGAAAATTGGAACCACAATATTTGATTTTAATACCGCTGATGAGAGATTACTCCTTGAAACACATGCACAGCATAGCAAAATTTACTGCTTATTATGCCACTTATAAATCGAGGTAAAAGGATTCCCCGTAGTAAAGCAGAATTCCAATTAGAGTTTAATTTTGGAAGGATGAATAAACCCTACAGGCCAATTTTTTTCCAGAACTACAAAAACGATTCTAAAAATATCATATTATCCAGAAAACTTTCGGTATGATTGCCTCGGTCCTTTTTGCAAGATCATCGGCAAGAAATATATATTATTTGTCAGCATTCAATAACGTTTGGATAAAGTTAAATTTTACTTTTTTATTGAGGGTATAATAAAAGAAACTATACGGTTACAAAATTGTTTAAAACATATTTGTCTTGATAATTGCAAGAAAAAATATATATATTTGCACTTACTCTAACGAACAGGTAACTAGCAATTATACCCAAAGGCCATAGTCTGTTAAAAATGTTTTAAAGGAGAACAGACTATTCAGTATAGAATGTGTAATGTAAAGGTTTAACGCATAAGTATTTATAAAGTGTTTGTCTAAATTGTTGATTGCAATCTGTCCGGCCTAAACCCATCCACAAGAGGTCAGTTGCAGCCGATTCTATCTGGAACCTTACAATATCTAAAGTTTTGTAAATTTTGTTGAAACTAAGAAGTATCTCCCTCATGCAAAGCTCTGTCCTTAGCTGTCCTTAGATCATATTGGTTATTTGTTGTCTATCAGTTTTAAACACCTTTGAGTTTATGGTCTTCCAAACGTTTAGATTTTATCTGCACTGTAGAGACATCAGTTGTCGAAATGCGCATATGCAGAATTGAAATTCACAGTAACTTCGGTATTTAGTCAGCTGCTACCACCAAATATTGTCAAGAGTCATTATACGTAAAATGGCGTATTTGTGCATCTTTCGCTTCATTCACCACTTTTACTATCAAAATCGAAATATACCAGGCGTTATATCAACGATCTAATACTGTCAACCATCTTATTTTCGCGGATACTTTATTTCGCGTTTTCTCTTTTCCGGTTAAGTTCGCGTCGACTTATTTTCGCGAATTATTATTTCTTTTTATGCATTTATATAAGGATAAAATAAATTCGCGACGATTTATTTTCGCGATATTTTCTCGCCCCCGAATATCGCGAAAATAAATCGTTTGCAAAAATGAGTTGGTTTACAGTATATTGCAGATTCTTTGAGTATAGGGTCTGTAAGTCTCGTCATGTGACTCACAAGAATCCACGATAAACAGGCAATTTGAAAACGTTTCCCGCAATAACATGGCGTCGGAGGATTATGACGTTCAAATTTTTGTTTGAAACGTCATATATCTTTGTTGGAAATGTAACTTCCGGGTACAATTTTTGATCCCGGAAGTTCCAAAACTGTACGAGACTTACAGGCCCTATTGAAGTGTAGGAACATGACCACAATAAAGCTCAACTATTCAGATACATTAATTTAATGTGTTACTTATAAAATTGTTCAGAAGATAACTATACATGTACTTTCCAAAAATTTGTCTAAAATATTGATTTCACAATATTTAGTGGCCCCTTCCCTCATTTTGTATCGTTTTGTGACTAGCAGTTAAAAAATCCCGAGCAAGAAAACAGCATAAAAAGAAATAGAGTGGGGGCTTAACATTTTGCGCAAAGTTATAATTTATGATAGAAAATTATTTAGAAAAAAAATCAATGCACGCTAAAAGTTTCGAAAAATGTTTGATCCCTGCCGATGAATATTTTACGAACGGTACGGAGTAAATGGACATGAGACCATAACACATATGTTAACTCCAACTGCAATAATTTTAATGAGCCGTATGGTCATTTCGGAAATTAATTAATTAATCAAGTCGGTCTTTTTTATAGAAATTGTATTTTGCAGCTTATTTGTGAGTTTCGGACGTCAGCATGCTTCACTTTCTCGTCTTTCTAGTATCAGAGTTAGAATAGACGATAAACGACTTCTGGTATTTAGATTCACCAGTATCTAATTTTCGCACATCATAGTAGTAGAAAATGTCACGTCATGAAAAATTCTGTTCTTGAAGTTCAATTCTTTGTGGTGCGTGGACAAGGTTGCAGACAGAAAAACAGATACTCGATAAAAGTCTTTTCAACAATCACAGTACATTATTTTTATATTTTAAGGAGGTTCGCTACGCCATTTGAAAATAAATAGGATTTCAAATAAACGTGATTTTTAGTTAGAAAATTAAAAAAGAAGTAATTTAAGTGAAAAAAATTGATAGGTTGATGATCTCGTTTTTGAGATTTAAGTGATTGAAAATTTGGCGGGAAACTGAACTCCTCTGATTTTTCATAGGATTAACATTAGCAAGATTTGACTATGAATGAATGTGACATAATAAATAGAATTCAATGAACATTTTACATAATGCTCAGAAAGATGTATAAAATGAAATTATGGAAAAAAATAAGGGGGTCAATGGGCAAAAAATTATAATGCTTGTAAATGGATAAAACCCGAGGATTCCGAAAATCTGACAGAAATCCCAAAATGTGAGGAGCAAACCTCCTTAATATACATAAATAGTAGATTTTACGATAAAAAAAATTCCGTCTACCGGCTGATGATTAGTGGAGTTGATGTTCCAAGATATTCAAATAATGTAATTTCTGAAACCACTGAAGCAATTTCACTTAAACTTTACTACAGGGAGGATGTACAGAATGTCCTGTACGAAGATTGCTATGATTGTTTTGATCCTACAAAAAATCATGACCATCAGCGCAGAACACAGATTAACATTGGACCCTATGGGATATTAATCATTTTTGTCGTCTACTATGAAAGCAAATTTAACCAAAATGTATTTGAATGATTTCTGTACAAAGGTTACTCATTTTGGTCAAATCTGGGAAAAACACTGCGCCAGCATTGACAAAATTTTACATTCAAACAAAACTATAGCTTAAGGGAGTATGAGCGTCAGATTTCAGAACCATTCGATATCCTCGGGTTTTATCCATTCAAATAGGGTTAATTTTTTTGCACATGGATCATATTTTCTGGGTCATAGATCACTTTAACATGAATAAAATATACAATAAGCAAAATTTTATAAACTGCCAATTATATTTTCATATACATTTGTATTTTAAATCATATAAACAGCTAACGGAAAATGAAGGAAAACTCTAGAGAGAACTGTTTCCCGCAAAAATTTGGACGTCTTATATCTCAAAAAATTCTTACATGGATTTTCAAAATTTTTTGCTCATGTTGTTTTATTAGCTAAGTTCTTCAAAACAAAAGGTAAGAATTTTAATTTAATTACAAAATTTCTGACACTCGTACTCCCTTAACATTAAGGTCAAAGAGAAAAGACATTTTTGGTCATCAGCGTAGACATGGCTTATATTGGAAGTATTTTGTCAGATGAGCTATTAAGGCTTAGTTCCTGGGCCTAGTCTATTGAATTCTATGAGATGATGTTATTTGTTAGTAACTGTTATTGCTAAGAAATTGCTATGAAATGCCTACAGGGCATATATCATAATACGTGAATTGATTTGTTGAAGCTGAATGCAAATGATCATCTAGTAAGAGAGAATTACGTAAAAATGTATGTCTTAAAAAGTTAAGCTGTCATTTTTTGATATTTTGATTGTTTTCGAGACGTTTAAATGCAAAAGAAGAATATTTTATGATACGATATGAAAGGTTTGCATGCGATAACTGATAAGACAGAAAAAGTAGCCGATAAATAAAAAAATCCATTTGTATTCTTCAGAAAAATATTTTGTTTATAGTAGGTGAAACAGACTTTTTAAAAATCAATAATTTTTTGTAGTACAGAGACTTAAGAGAGGGTTTTATTTTCACAAATTTATTGACAGACTATACAACTGAAAACCACAACTTGCGAGAGTTTGCGTTACTTTGAAAGCAGTATTTGTTGACAATGTACCTCAAACTTTACTACAAATTTGATATAAGCCTTAGACAATTGTAAATAGCCATTCGTATCCAATCAAACATCACACTTAAGATACAATAGTCTATTCCAAAATTATAAATTGGTAGATTGACATCAAAAACTATAATTAGTAATCTTGTGTTTTGTTTTAAATCCGAACATTGTTTAAATAACAAAATACCGAAGTTACTGTTAATTTATTTTCTGCATAAGCACATTTCGACAACTTATGTCTCATCAGTGCAGAATACATCAGTTTGAAATGTTTAAAGTAGATATCTTCTAGATATAATGTATATTTGCTAGAAACTAAGTTTTATAACCTGTTATTATTGAACCAAATTTTTATCAAACTTTGCTGGTAAAATTGCAAAGCTACTTGGTACATGTTTGACTAAATCTGTTGTAGGTCCTTTATGTTATTTGGGTTTTTGTACTCTGTATGCTCTTTCATGGTTTGATTTTGTTCTTCTAACTGTTCAAGTTTGAAAACTCGATCGTAAAATTCGAATTCCATGATTCATGACACAGATTGTAGCACAATAAATGTTCATGATTTATTAGTATACTAGTTTACATCAAATATATATCATGGTAAAGTATCTTAAACACAAACCTTAAACCTAGACTTTCACCTAATTGGGAGAACGCACCGATCACAAACCTATTTATATGTCTCCTCCCCTTTTCGTAGCATTGGTTTAATAACAAAATTCCTAAGGGCTGGGAGACCGAAGAAATTTCGTAAACGAAAATGCATTCAAAATCTAAATTGTCTTGTTATGAATTCTGTGTTTTGTAAATTACAGTTGCATGTATAATGATAGGTGTGTTTATATCCAAGCTACTGCTACTTTATTATACTTATTATCTGTTGCTTTCTGTTAATTTTGTAGTCGTAAGCAAATCATTGTCACCATGAGATGAAAGGCTCTTTCAGCAAACTTGTATTACTGCACAATTTATAGTTAGAGTTAATAATAATACTCATAAAAACATATGTTTTCTATGTATATGTAACACAATTTCATTCTATTTGAAATAATAAAAAAGAATTCTCAATCTTGTTTTATGACAACTTTATATACAAAATTAATTGAAAAGATCAAAAGATTTATTCAATGCTAAATATATCAAAATACTAATACATAATTTCTATTATGAGTATTGAAATGAAAACGAAATAATTTCCTAGAATAGATCTCTCACAATACATCAGTTTGAAATGTTTGTGAATTCATAATTTACCAACACAATACCAATATGCAATTAATTTTAGGCCATTTCCACAAATTTATTTAGTGCAGATACAACTCAAGCTCAGACCAAACATTACTAAAACTAAAGAACAGTTAGAGGAATAAGTTTAAAAGGCTAAAAATCTAGAACAAAATTTTTGCATGAGGTTGATACTCCTGCATTTGGCAAAACCTTTAAATATTGAAAACTTAAGTTAGTATTGTAAATTTTCGAAAAGACTACACATAGTATTAAACAAAAGTACTACTACAAAACGTTTCTTCTAGAAGATACTTCGTAAATTTTAAGTAACATAATCTAGTACGTTGATGATACAATTTGTATTAATTTAAGGCCAATGCATTTCTAAAACATAATTAAAATCTCCTTAAAATTTACTTTTCAATTTCAATGATGGTTTTCTGAAACATATATTGGCAAAAACAGACATGCTTTGTGTCAACTTATCAAAGTGTAAAAGTGAATTTTGTATATCAATCAGTGATGACAAATACGTTTTATCTTGATCCGTTGATAAAAATTTGATTATATGTATAGTTTGTATGACCACTACAAAATGTATGTTTCTGAAATTATTGAATTGCACCATAAATAATAAATATTGTATTTAAAGTTTGTTGTCAAATTTTTTCTTATATTTTTTCTTTGTTTTAATGAGTGAATAATACACCGACGGCAGATTTGTTTTTGTTATAACGTAAAAGTTTGAAACCGTCAAACCCAACGTAACGACAGAGTGAAATACAATAGTCTGAGACAAAGGCAAGTCAAACTCTGTTGCTGAGCAGCTATACGAGTTTGTCAATAAAAATACACCTAAAGATCACTCATATTGCTAAACAGGACCATAAAAATAATATATTTTTATCAGAACTCGTGTAAAATAAGCCGTTACGTTATCGTAAAACAAAAGAAATTGACCCTTGCAAACTGATTCTGACGTCTGTGTTGAAATTGAAATCATTCTGTCTGAGATATGAGGAATTAAAGCAAAAATATGCAATGTCACGATACAAATGTCACATTTATCACTATAAACAAAATTGTAATAAACATTCCAATGACCGATGAAATAATCATTTCTAACCAAAATCAATAAAGAATCGAACTAAAAAAGGATTAAATTGTATCTGGGCGAAAGCGTACCTGGAGTCCCAAAATTGGATCTACTGACCATGTATATACAATATTAGGTCACTAAAATACTGTGTATTTTTATATCCTGTTGGCAGTCCAATAAAAATATTTAAAAAACTTGCCAAAAACCGCAAAAAGTATTGAGAGTTTGCTTAGTGCGGTCGTGTAATGGCTGCCACTGACTGTATATTTTTCACGGTCACACGATAGACAATATAGACTGTCAGCACTTGACGTCGTTTGGGGGAATATACTTGGGGTAGGATATTTTGTTATATGCTTCGCCATTATGAAATAGCAGGTTTGCCAGAGTTTATAGTATTTTAGCATCGGAAATGATAAATAATAATTTTCAATCAAAATTTATGTAAGAATTGTGGGAAACAATAATGCACAAGATCAGTGTTACGTAATTTGTAATCAAAAGATAACTAAAATATTGTTTGTATTTTGTGTTAAAATAAAGTATTTTGAGTAGGCCTCAGAACGCATGAACAATTAGAAAAGGTCGTTACTTTCGAATGGCTTCAAATTAAAAGCGTGAGTTCAAGATTATACTGTTCTCAAATGATCTGTTCAAACAAAAGTATACATGGCTCAATATTTCTGTATTGAAACGTATTAAACCAATACGTTACTCATTTCTATTATAATCACCATGGGTCTTTTAATATCAAACGTGGGGTTTTCACGACCGAATGCGTTGTGAAAGAGAATCAAATTTTAATGAAGAAATTCACTTCAGTTTTTAATTCTGATCTCTTTGATATTAACTTTAATGCCATAAAATGCTACATGCCATATTTAGAATCATTGAAATATCATAGGAACCTTTTATGATTAATATATCAAAGCAGGCAAAGTTCATTTGTTCATTATCGGGACCTTCCGATTTTTTGTTCTGCATGTCAAAGGTTTTGGTAATAAGATTTTTTATAATTTTCTATCTCTGCTGTACTGAAGAGTATGAAATGATTTTAACAATGGCTTATTAAGCCTGAACACTGTTCTTAACTGAGTGACAAACTTCTACAAGCTACTAGTAATATATCTCAATTTAATCTCTGAAACTTTATAATTGAACTGCTTCCATGTATATATTTGTATAAAACAGGCGACTATATCAAGTTAATTCATTTTCATCTGCATCTCCAAATACATCATCGAGATATTAAGCCTTTTAAAGGCGAAAACAAATCATATTTCTTTAAATATTTGAAGCAAAATTCAAAACGTAAAACATATGAAAAAAAAAATAGATTAAGATAACTATAATTAAAGATTTAAAAGACAAGACGCTAAAACTTAATAATGTCTGGGATTAAATCTAAATCACATTTGTAAAGAGCAAGTATTATTTATTGTGCGCAAATTCGAATTGTTTCAAAGGGAAATGAATTACAGAATTGCTATTTTATCAAAAAAGACATAAGCTATATTCGTCATATTTGCTAATACGTTTATTACATGTATCAGTTCATAGGTTTGCTTTGACGTTACATGGTCACAATACAATCATTATATTAAAGTATACGATAACAGTTACTAATGCTGTAAAATTACAGTCCATCAACTTGATTTATATTTTTATCACTTTCAAGGGAAAAATTATTTTTGGCATGAGTTACACTGATTACTGTAAACTGGAAAATTTTTGCGCCGTCTTTATTTCGCGGTAAATTGAAAGGATTTTAGTCCGCTTTGTTTTGAATTCGCGCTGCCAAATTGTTTACCGTTGACTTCAATAGTTGACAAGTATATTCGCGCCGTTTTATTTTCGCGCTACCATTCGAAAGCGAAAATCGCGAAAATAAAACTGCCACGAAAATTTCCCCGTTTACAGTATATTGCATCTAAAATCAACATCAGTATATTTATGATTTTGCTGCAGTATACAAGTACGTTGACCATACTTGGGTTGATATTCAAATCAGTACATTGATCATAACGAAATTGATCTATCATACCAAAACAAAATATTGATAAAATTCAAGTCAAACTTTACATCAGTACACAGTTCCTACTGCAAAGAAAATTACATCAGTACGTTGATCATATTGCTGCTTAACACCAGTACTCTGATTTCACTTCAGCTAAAATTAACGCCAGATCATTCTGCCTCAAAAATAAATATCAGAAACTTAAATTAACATCTGATCAGTGAATTTATCAAACTGCATCGGAAATTTGCATTAGCACAGTGATCATACTGAAGTATTGTGATTAAAGTATTGATGCTAATTTACGTTCATAACATGCGGAATATTAAGATTTTTATTTATATTTGCCATTGCACTATAGGTTATAATAAAGCGACGGCTGTAAACAATCAAAACTGGTGTAAAATATGACCATGCCAATTTACTCTACCCGAAAATAAATAAGGACCGTTGTGCTTGAAAGAAAAGAAATATCTTAAACTGCATTAACTATTCAGTGTAAAATTTCCATATTTTTGTTGAGAACACAAGAAAAAAAACGTGCTAACTCTATTTGGTCTTTTCATTTGGAAAAAAATTGACATAATCGGTGTCATTTTGAAGTAACAATTCAAACTACTTATTCACAGAAGACTTCACAAAGTTCTTCAAAGAAATTAGTTTTCAATGCAATAATCCCGTCTGTATCTTTTAATCTAATGAGTACGTTTTGAAAATATTGATAATTGAACATTAAGCATTTCATTTGTTGATATTAGGTACTGTAGTCAATTACTGCTAGTATTTTAAATCTTCTAACAGGAAACTGTGATTCGGATTAGAGCGATATCAATGCAAAATGTCAAATCATTTAAAACCTTATTTCAAGCTGATTTGAAACTGAAAATGGCATTTAACAAGTTGATTTATTTAAGAAAAAAAATAAAGCCACTTCAGACTTGTTAATAATGTAGTTAAAGTCATTATGCGATGGAGTGGGGGATCTGACAACAGCGTGTTTGCAAGACTATTACAGTCTCTTTAAAGGATTAGAACATCAAATCGGGCTTAATCTTGTATTTGATTATCAAAAAATGGTCTTTGTAACAATTCATTTACATTTGATATTCTTCATTAAATCAGGTAAATCAGGAAGTTGAAGCAGTCATCAAAGATAATACGTCATGCATAGGAAGGGACAGTACGATACAGAACAAATTGGAAATTGTTAACAGTTTTGAGATCTGTTACTTTCTAACGGTTTAGAACAAAGACAAGTTATTTTAAGTGTTGTACAAATAACTCGCCATTGGCTCATTGGCCAACGTCAGGTTCTTGTATAAACATTCTTCTAAATAAATAAAAGAAATTAATTCATAAAGTTTAAGATGGAAACAGAGTAAAAATTCAGGCTCATTTGCAATTTATTTTAACTGATGGCTGATTGCTTATTTATTCATTTAAATAAGTTCATATAAAATAATCCGTAATTTTAAATACATGATGTTTAAGGTTCATAAATTAAAAGAAAAATAATCATTTAAGAATATGGTTTCAATCGAAGGAATAAGATTAATCAACCCTAAACAAAAGAGCTATATTCATTAATTCTAATAACTCTTTGTCTTACTTTTTCAGGGCCAGCAGCAGAATATTGGCCTATCGATTACCTTTAAGAATTAACAACATATAATTCCAAATGTTATTGTAACGTTCATTTTCATTGGTCAACGTCAACATATTTTTCGATATTTCCGTTTGCCCATTAATCCGCTCCGCAAAAAATATAGTGCAGCAAATTAAGACGTCGTTAACATGGATCATGCAGTTTTTAGCATACAAAATTGGAATTATAAGGATTAAACACTGATTTTTAGGAAATTATGTATNTATAAACTCCGGCAGCTCCCTCACAAACTTTACATAAAGTCCTTCGGACTTTATTCAGTTTGTGAGTGAGCTGCCGGAGTTTATACATAGATAATTTCCTAAAAATGAGTGTTTAATCCTATAGTGAAAACGCAGCAAAGATGATTTTTGCATCTGGTTATTTCCGACATTTTGCAGTAGACTTAAAATCAATTATTGGAATGGACACAACATGATACTTTTCATATGCCATTTCGGATACCAAGCGGAAGGATCATTTTTCTTGCCCTTCTGTAGCATCTGATTATATCCCCATTGTTTAAGTGTTTCACACTGCTTTTTGTTGTGTTCATATCCTCTTTTGTTTTGACATTGTTTACTTTGCTACTCTTTGTGTGCTGTATATATATTGCCATGTGTTTGGATATTGAATTTTTAATTTCATTCTTTGGTTTCTTCCGTATTCGTCGAGAAAAGCTGGTGTTTCGTATCTACATTTTTTGGTGGTTTTCACATTTTTGCTGCGTTCATTTTTTTTTGTCTTTTGTTTTTTGTTTCGTTGTTATTATTTTTTTGTCTTTGTTTACTTTGCTAACTCCATTTATGTTGTATCTATATTGCCATGTTTTTGGACATTGATTTTCGGATTGTTCTCTTTCGTTTTTTCCGTATTCGTTTGTTGGGAAAAAACCTTGTGTCTCGTGCATTCTTAAGTTTGCTATTTTCCTAAAAGCAAGAACAAATTACTGTGTAATTTTGATTTTCATGTTTAAAGTCAATCTTTCAATTCAACATTTCAGTGGTCGAAATTGTCATATTCACAGTAACGTCGGTATTTAGTTATCGAAAAAAAAAAGATTAACCTGTGAACAATTTTATACGCTGAATAAATACTTCAGAAAATCTGCATTTCTTTTAATTGTCACAAACTTTCTTAATATCAGAAAATTCGAAATCATTGAATAAAGTATTGTTCAATCTACACAATTCCTGTAAAATCGCTTTTTATAGTGTGAATTGTCCTGCCTTTCTATAACTAACTTTCTGATTATTCCATCAACTTGTTTTGATATTTTAGATCCCGAATCGAAGGTCACAACCTTTATGTCGACGAACAGATACATTTTTATACAAGCTATATGAAAGCACTCGTAATTACCATGTCTAAACAAAAAACAGACTTTTGTCAACACGTGTTTGTCGATTAATTGTGACCAATACCATATTTTGATCTTATTAGATGAGACTAAAATAGCCCCTCTCACGGGATAATATGTGATATGTATTTATCTTTATTGTTTTAGAATTTAATGTAGATCTGAAATAAACACCATACTAATATATTCAGCTACAGTCTATTGTTTTACAAGACAACAGCACAAGACTCAAATAAGATGTCTTTGGGAGGCGGCTGATCCTAGAAAAGATATTGCTTCCTGGAATATTTCACATATCCTGATCCAAAGGCCCCAAGAGACTTAGTGTGTATTTTGTGTTGTGAGGAGTGTATACCAGATGATTTTATTCATAGTGTAATAAGTCTAAATTTTTTCTTGGAAATAAAGTTTCTTATGTAGATATTATCTTACTCTGCATGTCCGAGGGTATGTCTACTACATACTAAGGCACACAATGACCCACAAAGTAGTCGTTGACCCTACAATGTGTTCTTTCAACTACAAGATCGCAAAACCCGAAAAGGGCTACAACTTAAATTAAATGATATGACTTTTTATAACTTTATAATTGTTATCATTTTAACTATAATGATGATTATCTTATTTATTATTGTTATTTTTTGGTTGACTTATAAGAGGGTATAACCCCTCTACATCCTGGAGTCCAGAGTACACCCAAAATTTGAGATGAAGTCCAGAGTCCATTTTTTATTTTTTGATTTTCCAAAATGCTATGACTTTTGAGTCCATGGAGTCCATGGACTCAAGAGTGGTCAAGTCCAAAGTACGCCGAAAATAAGGCCCAAGTCCCGAGTCCAAAAAGGGGGGTTATACCCTCTTACAATTGTGGTGCGACAAACTGCTTTGTTTCTTGAGTTTAACATTACCTTGAATATTGAAAACACTTTTTTTTTGTTTCTCTTAGGATATTTTTCATCGAAACACGTAATGGAACGATTTTTTCTTATTAAAACCAATTATTCATTTCTGCTTCAAGGGTTTTTTCTCGTGTCTAAAATGCCCTTTTATTTGTGACAGAAACAATATTTACAATTCCATTTATAACGTTGGTTGAAAATTTTATTTTTAGTATATTTTGATTTGTTTAGTTTTGTATTTCTATAAACCATAGCAAAAGGTATCACTTTCCTGACAAGTTACACCCACATTTCAGTCAATGATCTGGTATCATTAAAAATTATAGATGAAATCAACCACCAAACTTTTCATTGACTGTGTGTCTGGTGGCATGTGTTGCGCAGATTATGCTTATCTTTCCGGAGAACGTAATGATTCCTACAGGTTTTTCTTGTTGTTAGGTGAAAATTTTTTTATTGGTCACGGTATTTTTGATAGTTTACTATAGATGTTGTTCCCTTTTTAACCTTTTTGGCTTCGGTATTCGTTTGCCATTTGTGTTTGTAAGACTAGTACATACAATAGGTAAATATATATGCTTGGTCATAAATCTGGAATATTTTTGGTTGAGAATACCTGAAATATTTAAGGTCTGTTTGTTCTAAATATTTCAAATTATCCTTTCAAAATCGTTGAATTATCACTTTCATCATGCTTGAACACGATGGGCATCGAACATTGCATTTTTGGGAAATATTTGCACACCCAATATTTGTTTCAAAACGTATCTCATCTTCACAAAAAGTAGATTTCAGAACGGGTTGAAGGAGTGGTCTGACAGATTCGTAGAATCGGAGACTTTTGTACTTCGCAGCAAGAAAACAATGTTTAAAGCAAAATATTATACTTTCATCCACATACTTTTGTTCATAATGCTTCCAAACTTCAATTTTGGCTCAGAAAATACGAATATTCCATATTTATGACCAAGAGTATATAACCGAAAATCGGCCTTGATTTGGTGTTCAAACGTTGAAATGTATTTTTCACATTTGTCTTTGCAATGTCTACCCATGAATCTTCTTTACAGACAAACAAAGTACAAAAACCATCATGATGATGATATATTCATTTTTTCAAGTAATGATTCCAAGAAATCTTGAAACGGAAATGATATAAAGAAGTATCTTGTAAACAACGTTGAAAATTATCAAAGTAGAAAAAAATAAGCTCTACGAGTCAGTTTTTATCCTTGTATTTAAAAACCTATATTCTTCAAACCTATTTTAATCCAAAGACATATTTTTGTGACCATTTTTTAGTCTTCAGTAATTTTTTTAACACTCAAAATTAGAAAATGGAGAATTGTTGTGTAACCCGATCATCTAATGTACATCTATTTATTCTTTTTCCCAGACGCTGTCTAACTTGACAATAAAGAAATACTCAGTCTCAGAATACATATTGACATGAATATATAACAAAACCTCCATTAGCCTATTTGTTTTAAATACAGCTCATGTGATTAAGTGCACAAATCCGAAGACAGCTTGTCGTCAATACTCTAAGTTTAACCTTTGTATGTTTTCTGGTTCTTCATCACTGATTGTTATTCTTCTTTTGTTGTGTTTGATTTTCGTTCACGTGTGAAAATTCAACTGTTTTCAAAAGTAATGAAAACAGACCGTCTTGAACTTAATATGAGTTATGAGCAAAGCTCATTGTTGAAAACCTCAAGATGAAGAACAATAATAAAAGTGCTGTCCTGTTGCTTTTTTACCATGTATTTGTAGAGACTGTCTGATGAGCATTTACTCCATATTGTTATAGGTAATTAAATATTGTGAACATTCTATAATGCATTGTATTCATTGTTTTTATTTTGTAAGGCCTTAATTTTATGTAATTTGTTTGGCCTAGTTTGAGAGGTTACTCCTTGAAACACGTGTACAGCATAACGAAATTTACTGTTTACCATGCAACTTTGGTATTTTAGTATTATGTAACTTGTTTACAATAAATAATGGTCAAGGCTATTACACCTTAGAACATTTGGAATTTTCTAGAATTTAAATTCAGATTTAACACATAGAATTTTCTAGAAGTTTTCCTTAAATAATCATTTTAGTCATGTGATTATCATTGATATGGAATGTTCCAGTTAGATCTTGTGAATGATTTTTCTAGAAATAATGAATGTATTAATATAAGGTAGCAATAAAGGGTTAAGGCAGTCAGTTAAATAAGTTAATAAAGAATTAATTGGTTTATACAGGATTATTACGCACATCTTTTGTATTGAAAATCGACATAAGTTATTGTGAATCTGTTATCAACTGTTTAGTGAGGATTATAAGGAATATTCATCTGGACATTTATTGATGGACTTCAATGAACTATTAATTTGGATATTTACTTGGACTTCATTATTGTCAGATAAGCTGCTATATATTTAATTTGTAAAATAATTATTTTTTGTCCGATTAAAAAGTTAATTTCAGCCAATTTTGTTTTTTATTATTGATGACAATTTATTGGTCATTTCTACCACATAACAATATTCCTTCATTGCTTATAATATACTGCCCGTCATGTGTTTCTAGTGTCATGTTCTTCTCGGGTTTCACCTCCTCAGTGCAAACGACAACACACACTTCTTTGGTAATATATCATTTTCGATTCAACCATGCTCAACACACTTACACATTTTACAATGAGCCATTATAGCATTTGAAAAATTTGTTTTTTATACTGCTATAGAGTTTTTCTTAACATAAAAATATGCTTTGCAATTGAGAAGTTCAAGATGGAGTTAGTAGTCTCCGAAGCCATTTTATCTTCATAAGACGCTAGAACTATTCAAATAAAAGTAGTAATACAGAACTGATTAAACAACGGTAGTAGAATACCGAATGTATAAGAAATGTTTTTACTACAAAAATCAAAGTCCAGAGATATGGCAAAAACGGGAACACAGAAAGACAAAGACAATGCCAGGACATGAGATACTATAAGGCACGGGAATAAAAAAAACACATTCAGAAGTGTGAGCGTCCATGTATCCGGATATTGTTTTATTCGAATAAACTATGTTGTGTATTTTTGTTTAATTATAGCTTTTTTTTCTTTTGGGTAAAAACTTAAAGATAATACGTCCGATCAGACAGTGTATAAAGATAGAAATACTGTCACTCAAGAACATTGAAAATAAGACAAAGTACTGAAATGAGGGTAAAACAACCATTAACGGGAAAATTGTGAAAGTGGCATAATATTTTCCATAAAGAGAGCAATCAAAGTTTTTTTCTTCTTCTTCTTCTTTTTTTTTTATTTATTTTTTTTTCTTTTTTGTTTCATATACGTGTTCCATTTGAACTTTATCATTGATTCCTAATCAGAATATACTTTTGTATGTAACTAAAATTGCTTTAACATATATCATGTTCTGAAAATTGAGCTTAAATTATCATCTTGTAATAGAAAAAATCGTAAAAATGTGTGTCTTAAAAAGTTAAGCCGTCATAATCTGATGTTTTGATTGTTTTCAAGACATTTAAATGCAACGGAAAAATAATTTAAGATATGGAATAAAAACCCGATCAGCCAGAAGAATGCCGATATACATAATATTTCATTTGTTTTCTTCAGACACAATATTTTGTTGAAAATTGGTCAAACAGACTATTGAAAAACTGAGTATTTATAAAAAAAAAATTGTAGTAGGGAGAATTTAGAGACCTAGGGTTTTTTTTCTATTTGATTTAGCGAAAGATTATAAATCGCAAAATCATTATTCTTAATTTTGTAAATTGCGTTAATAACAAAATTACTGAGTTTTCAAGAGCGGAGGTCAAGGAGACAAAAAAGACGTATCAGGTGAAAACCACCGGCAAAAATGTCAACCGCAACGGTCCTTACTTGGAACAGGCATTTCCAGAAAAAATGGTGGGTTGAATATGGCGCGCCAACCC
>MJUU01060860.1:58997-77740 GCA_002080025.1 Modiolus philippinarum
ATTGGAAAACACAGACTTGCTTGGTGTCAGTTGATCAAACAGTAAAAGTCCTTTTGATTTCTTGATTTCCAATCTCTGCACTAGTGAGACGTAAGTTGCCGAAATGGCGATATGCAGTAAAAATTGTTCAGTAATTTCTGTATTTTGTTATTTGTTACTTCTTGGTCGATGCAATTGCTACCATCAACTAATTTTTTAAAAAAAATAAGAAAAATAAACAAAAATAACAAAAATAACAAAATAACAAAAACGAAACAATATCAAAACAAAATAAGAACAAAACAACCCAAAACAAATCCGAACCAATAAAAACAAAACAAAAAAGATTAACAACGTAGACAAATGATAAAAGCAAACCAAAAGCACATTGCTCAAACAACTGGATGAATTTATACGAAACAAATCATTCACTATCTTACCTAAAAAATAAACATTCTATTTAATATCTGAAAAAGGCTGTTTGTCTTGAAAATGGGTCGTTCCGTTTCTAAAATTGGCTTTGATTTTAAACTTATTTTATTCATTAAAGAAAAGGATTGGGCAACAGGCAAAGCCTATACAAGCCCACTCCCATTGATCAGAAAATAGGATGTCTTTATCTCCAAAATGGGTAATTTTATTTAATATCTGAAATAGTCCATCATTTTGATTGAAAGGGGTAAATTTATAGTATCACTACAACGGACAAGCATGATCGGCTGCTAATTCAACAACTGTCACACTGCAAATGGAATGTCTAGGGAAGAAACAAATTTTGGCTGTGTTAGCCTGGTCTACTGAAATTTTACTTTGTAGTTGGGGCTCTTGATCTTCTTTGGGAACAGCAGTGACATAGCAACGCGCCATATGTTAATATCCTTCTTCTGACATAATGCACAATTTATTAAGCAAAAAAACAACAATTTTAAGTCAACAAATAGGGCTAATAAAATCTAAAATCTAAAAAGAACCTTTCAACCGGAAAAAGCGTATGATGTTTATCTATTCGCTCATGTTCATCTGGTACAGATGAAATAATGAGTTTGTTGATTTTATGAAAGTAGTGAACACGAAATGGTATACAGCAAAGCATTGTTTTTTTTTATTATTTATTTATTATTATTATTTTTTTTTCTTTATCAAAACTTGATTAATCATTTGCTTTTTTGAAAACAGAATTTTTAGACTGACGGTTCGGTTCTCACTTACTTTATAATCCTCATTGATTAAAGCCATCCCTGTCATACACTACAAAGTAACTTAAGTTATATTAGAATTAATACACAATTTCCACCTGCAAAAAGTCAGCATAATCTATCTTATTGTGAAAACACCACCTCACCACCTCGACTACATGAATTATAAATATTGTTTAGTGTTTTCTAAATTTTCAAACTGTACCATACTGTACATTTAGACAAACGCGGGACTTTCGAGATAGGAACTTTCGTGTAATTTAAGGCGGAAACCCAGTGAGACGGAGTGACTGGGTTCTTTACATATTGAAATAAATATATGCAACATAAAAAAAACAAAATATTTATTAAATTGAAGTGTATGCTTATAATTGTTCCTACATGACAATTTTTTAACTGAATTTTAATTGCTGAAAACAATAAATCTGAAGCGCTACAACACATTTAATATAAACCCTCCTTAGCTCAACAGTGTTCATTAATAAGTGATTCCCTCTCAGTGTATTTATGTATTGGTTTTTGGTATAGTATCAGAACTATAATCCGGTTTGAACACGAATTAGAAGTCCCGTGTTTTGGGATGACTTGAGCACATGTAACGTACACAGTGCTCTTGTATTTGTTTACTCTTCCTCAAAGTGGATCACACGATGTACAACAAGAAAAATATAAGGTCACTGGTAGGTTGAGGTTTCATGGCCCCTATGTTAGAAAACATATTTATCGCAAAGATAGATAGTTTGTACTACATTTGCTTACTATGAAGCAGCTTGCTTGCTACAAATATAGTATTTTAGAAAAAAATATAAAATATATTTTTCAATCAAAGTTTATGTCAAAATTGTGGGAAACATTAATGCAAAAGGTCAGTGTTACGTAATTTGTAATTAAAAGATAACTAAAATATTTTTCGTATTTTGTGTTAAAATTAAGTATTTTTAATAGGCAAAATTAAGTATTTTTAATAGGCATTAGAACGCATGAACAATTAGAAAAGGTCGTTACTTCCGAATGGCTTCAAATTAGAAGCGTTGGGTCAAGATTATACCGTCTTCAAATCAGCTCTTCAAACAATGGTATACATGATTTGTTGAACAAAGCTCGATTTCTGTTTCAAAACGTATTAAAACCGATACATTAGTCATTCATATTGTAATCACCATGGGTCTTTTAATATAGTTGTATGTGATTTGAAAGAGAATCAAATTCTAATGAAGAAATTATCTTCAGTTCTTAGTTCTGATTTCTTTGTTATTAACTTTAATACCATAAAATGGCAAATGCTATATTTAGTATAATTAGAATATCATAGGAGCCTTTTATTTTTATAATATCAAAGTAGACAATGTCAATTAGTCGTTATTGTTCATAATTGGGACCTTCGGATTTTTGTTGTTGGATAAAGGCCTTGAAGTTTTTGATCTGTATTGTACTGAAGAATATGAATTAATATTAACAGTGCCTTGTTTTTAAGCCTGAACACTTTTCCTTATTAATATATCTCTATTTTATCTCTAAAATATTATAATTCAACTGGGCCAATTTATATACTAGTATTTGTATAAAAAGGGACGATTCTATCATGTAAATAGATCATTTCATGGTTATTGGAGTCATATTGGATTGGGGGCAAATTTTCAGAAAAGATGTAAATGGTATCAAAAATGCGGACAGCTATCATGGTTACAGAACTATTGCTAGGCAACACGCATATACTTTCCCAAACTTTTATACCATTCTCTCCTCTTTCCAGAAAATCTGCCCCTCATTCAATATTGCTGCTATAACCAAGAAATGGTCTATTCAGTTTTATCTGCATCTCAAAATTCGTCATCGTGATCTTAAGTTTTTGTAGGAAGACAACGAATAAAGTTCCTTTCAAGGACTAGAAATTATCATTTTAGCTTATTTGAAGCAGTATTTAAAACGTTAACATTTGAAAAAAAAAACATACAAATAAAGATAACTAAAACTGAAAAATTTAAAAGACAAGAAATTTAAAAAAAAACAAGAAAAAATGCATTTGCTACACTTATACTAACTGTGATTAAATCTAGATCTAGTAATACATCTGTACAGAACAAGTATGCTTAAATTGTACATAATTCATAGGGATAGAAATTACTGAATTCCGTCTTTTGGTGTTCTTGCTTTTGCCTTGTCTCTGGACTTTGATTTGTATAATCTTGTGCTTTGTTCCTTCGGTATTCTACTGCCGTTGTTTTGCTATTTTATATTTTGAGCCCTAATTCAAAAAACATTCGATGATCCCGAGGTAGAAAAAACATTGTCCTTCCTCCATGACAATTATGTCATCGTACCAGCTGACAAGGCCCAAAACAAAATCACATTTATCTGCCAAAGACACTACATTGACTGCTTAATGAAGGAGATGGCTATCAATTCATTTGGCAACCCCACATACAAACTCTCCATCATACCAACGGAGGACATAATAAACAATCACAAATCAGTATTGTCTTCCTTTGGTATCAGTTTGAGTGAAGAGAACAACAACCTGCCTTGTATCTATTGGGTACCTAAATTACATAAATGCCCTTACAAACAGAGATACATTGCTGGGTCTGCCAAATGCACAACAAAACCCCTTTCTAAGCTCCTCACTTCATAACTTACTGCAGTCAAAGATGACCTCAAAATATATAGTGACAAAGTATATTCAACAAGTGGATTGAATCAGATGTGGATTCTCAAAAACTCAAAGGACTTATTAGAATATCTATCTTCAACTGAACTCAACCACTGCAACAGTGTCAAATCATTTGATTTTTCTACTCTCTATACTACTCTTCCACACGATAAGCTAAAGTCAGTTTTAGTCTTTCTGTACTAAAAAGGGTGAAAGAAGATATTCATATTTAGTGATAGGTAAAGATGGGGCACATTTTGTTAAACATCACACTGATTCACAAAAACGTATACAGAGGAGGAGGTCATTGCAATACTGGAATTCTTGATTGATAACATATTTGTAGAATTTGGAGGACAAGTTTTCCAGAAGACAATAGGGATACCTATGGGGACTAATTGTGCGCCACTTTTAGCAGATTTGTTTCTTTATTCGTATGAAACCAGGTTCATACAAGGGCTAGTTCAGAAAAAGGACAATAAGCTAGCCAAATCCTTTAATTTCAGTTTCCGTTATATAGATGATGTTCTTTCATTGAACAATCCTCAATTTAAGGATAACCTTCATCTTATATACCCAAATGAACTCGAAATTAAAGAGACCACTGATACACCATCATCAGCATCATACCTGGACCTATACCTCTACATTGACAACTCTGGACGTCTGTAAACCAAACCTTACGACAAGCGTGATGATTTCGACTTTCCAATAGTGAACTTCCCGTTTTTGAGCAGTAATATTTCCACTTCTCCGGCATATAGCATGTACATTTCACAACTAATTCGCTATTGCCATGCCTGTAGTTTGTACAACGATTTTGTCAACACAGCGAAATTACTGTTTCAAAAACTTATACATCAATGTGTTCAGTCACTGTTGCAATTGTCACTACAGAAGTTTTACGGTCGTCACCACAATTTGACAGACCATTACAATGTTTCTGTTTCACAAATGAGAACAGATATCTTTGGGTAGATCCAGAGTTTGTTACCGGACTGACCAACACCGACTGTGACAAAACCGGACTTTTCACTGGCAGTGTGACAGGTGCCACGCGTGGAGCAGATCATGCTTACCCTTCCGGAGCACCTGATGATACCTCAGTTTTTATAGGGGTTCACACTGCTAGTGCTTTAGTTTTGTGACGTTCTTGTTCTTTTTTGTTTATTTGTTTTGTCTTTGTCATACTGTCTCAATTCGTGTTGTTGTGAATTGTCGTGATTTTGGATTTATGATTTTAGAATTTCCACTTTCCTCTTTCTTGCTTCGGTAATCGTTTGCCGATGTATGATGTAAAAGACACAAGCTATGTTTGTCAGACAAACGAGTACGTTTAACATTTCTTCGTTTTGCTTTGCAGATGGTAATCGCTAAACAAAATGAATGTTACATTATCACACTATAATTATTACTAGTAGAAACCCGTAGATGAGGGTAACGAATGGCTCCCTTACTCAAAATTGAGCCATATAGAAATTTTAGACAGAGCTATATTTACTGGAATCATTTGCAATATAAAAAAGGTTGAAAAACATGATTGAGAACTATTTTATATAATATTATTTTAAATCGTGAAAAATATTTGACGTTCGTTCATGTGATACTTGTGTTATACAATTATGGTCTTTTGTAGAGGTCTATTATAATTGATATTTAGAGGTCAATTTAAACCGATATCGACCGATACAAAAGACCGTAATTGTTTTATTATATAATTAAAAAGAACGTATATCTTACAGTAATCTGTTAAAATAAAATTCACCAATCTTCACGAAAGTTGAAAATTCTTGATCAAAAACAAAATTCAATAGAACCGACTTTAAATTTGTGTAAATTTGACAAAAGTTGGCTAACCGAAGACTTATTTGCCTTTTTTGGCATTTCGGTAATATTTGATTTTCAATGACACCTTCTGACATCGATGTTGTACATAATGTACCGATTCAGAAATTCCATACTCGCGAATCATGACGATTCAGCAACGCCATGAACTATCACAATCCCAGAATGCCGTACAATTTTTGAATTGGTCCATTATGCACTGTGCTTCGTAACTGACAGTGTATATGTTTATTGTAAGTGTTAAAGGGTTATTTTCGAGCATCCTGAATTTCATTTTTTAAGGTTTCCGTGATTGATTTATGCCCTTATTTCACTGTGTTTCGTGCATGCAAGCCAAATTCTTACTTTTCGTTCATCGACTTTTATAACTTCCTTTTCTAAAATTTTTTAGACCTTCATCCTTGACGTAACATTATTTACATAGTATATAATCCAAAATGCTAATAAAAACAGATATGACACACATATAACATATTTTCATCATTTATTGTACAAAAAGGTCAAAATAAAAAGTAATGACTGACCTGTCTCTGCCTTCTGATCCAATTTCCTCGATTTGAATAGGCCGCCGGGTCAACAGAAGCAATTGTAATTTTGAAAACTTTGACAAAAAACAAAACAAACAATTACTTTCTTAAAGATTGGGCCGACCGTTTTTTTTACTGCTGCTCACTGCTTGTTGTATGTTTATCTTCGTCATTCTCAACATTTCTATAGTAAATCGCCCATCTGTAGCGCTAAAAGATTTAAAATAATGTTGTTTATTTTTGTGTGTTTTGGTTTTTTTCTTCCTGTTGAGTTCCGGAGTGTCGGGTGATTGGATGATCTGTCCAGTATCAACCAATAACATTTTGCAATTCAATAAAGCTTGTATAATTTGGACCGATGATGGAAACCGCGATTCCGTAATTAATTAATCAAGTTAATTAGCTAGGTGCATGCACAATTGCTTATATGCAAATGAAATTTTAAAATGGCACAACCATCCCAACTTTTGGATATATGAAGCTTATTCGTAGTATTTACTGCAGCACCTTGGCTAACAAAAGGCGTCTTATTATTTTAGTAGTATAGATATTAAAGAATAATAACATTTTCCTATGAGGTAAAATTATAATCTAACTTCTCAATGTATTTTACTATTTGCAAGGAAAAGAGCAATGTCCGCATGATTAACATCAGTATATTGGTTATATTATTGCATAATATAGGTACAATGATCAAACTTGAGCAAAAATTAGCATCACCACTGTAAACCACATAATTTGTCGCGATCTTCGCGAGAGTAAAAAGATCCAGAATATAAATTGTTGCAAATATTTCTAATCCTTATATAAATGCAATTACAGAAACTAAAAATCGCGAAAATAAGTCACAGCGAATTGTCCTTGAGAGATAAAACGCGGAGTAAAGTATCTGAGAAAATAAGTTGGTTAATAAAGTATATTTATTATACGGATGCTAATATTTACATCAATACTGCAGCGGTATGATCAAAGTACTGATATTAAATGTATGTTTTTAACAACGGAATATTTATTTAATTAGTCCCGGTTTTCTTATATATTTTTGTATATTTTATTGTGTTTTCCATGAAAGAAAGTAACCAATCAAAACAGGTGTAGAATATGACTATGTCAGTCTACTCGAGAAATAACAGGAATTGCCATCGTTTCATCGTGCGTGAAAAAAAAAGAAATATCTTATTAAAGTGCATCCACTATTCAGTGTAAAATTTCCATATCCTCGAATCCTCGAAGAGAACACAAGAGGAAACCGCAGTAACCCTATTTGGTGTTTTAATTTTGAAAGAAAAATGAATGTAATCAATGACATTTTGAAAGTAACAATTCAAATCCCTTCTGCACAAAAACATTTTAAGTTATTGAAAGTAATTAGTTTTCAATGCAATTATCCCGTCTGTATGTTTTGATTAAATGATTAGTGTTTGAAAAATATTGATTCATTAAACATTTCCTAGTCAATAACTTTGTTAAATCTTCTGGACTGTGATTCGGATTGGCGAAATAGCATAGTTAAATGTAAAGTAATTTTCAAACGGCTAAAGAGTGTAAAAAATTCAGTTGAAGTTTTAGATAAACTAAAATCAATACAAAGACCGGTTTCGTCTATTGACAGTTATGATTTTTCTACACTTTATACAACCCTTCCACATAAATTGATTAAATCGAAATTGGGACAACTTATTAAATGGTCTTTCAAATTTTCTGGTCTACAATTCATTTGTTGTAATAAAAAGCAAGGATTCTTCTCTAACATCACTTACAAAAATCATTGTTCCTGGACATGCGATGACATTATTAAGGCACTTAATCATTTGCTAGATAACATTTTTGTTCGTTTCGGCAACATCGTCTATCAACAGGTCATTGGAATTCCCATGGGTACAAACTGTGCACCTCTCATTGCAGATCTTTTCCTGTTCTCTTACGATGGAACCATACATAACAGTGATAAACTTATTTCAATTTTCAACGATAACAGCAGGTATATCGACGATATCCTTACTATTGACAATCCCCAGTTTTTAGACCATGTCATGTACCCACAAGAACTGAAACTTAATAAAGCAAACAATGGTTCTAAATACTGCCCATTTCTCGATCTAACTATCATCATTGATTCTGGAAAAAATTAAAACTAAAATTAATGATAAAAGGGATGATTTTGATTTCACTATTACTAATTTCCCTTTTCTTGATGGCGACGTTCCTGCAGCACCATCATACGGGGTGTATATATATCAACTGGTATGATTCGCACGCGTCTGATCTACTCTTGACGACTTGAATGAACGTAACCTTACTATCACATCCAAACTATTACAACAAGGTTACAGATTTCATAGATTGATAAACACATTTAAGAAGTTTTATAGAAGATATGAACATTTGGTATCTAAGTATAATGCGACTCGGAAACAGCTTATTACTTAAGGCATTTCTACCCTCGTTTTTACGGAAATGTTGTAAAAAAATGTCAAAAAATGATAAAAAAAAATCCAGAAAAACTTGGACGTAACTTACATTCTTTACGTAATAGGGGATATTGACCGGATATTCTTCATGATTCCGTTAAATTGGCTTTTGGATCCAATGACCTGAAGATTTTACAATTATACTGGCCTCTCACTGATACTGCCGATGTCTACTGAAATCCATGATGATTCTTTACCAAACCCTTCGGGAAGTATTGAATATGATTATTATTCCTGAGTGCGACAGTGTTTTGCCAGCAGGTTAGGCTCCTTGAGCTAGCCGGCAGTTTAGCGGCAAGCACTCCTCGACCCATCTTTCTAAATTACGTATTGTCTATTCTTTCCTTTTCAAGATTGTGGTCTTAGAGTTAGTAGTCTACCTGTATTGGGTTTTATTTGTATGTCTATTATACTATAGGGAAACGGAATAGAGAAAGGGGAGGTTTGGTACCCATAAACCGGTTTAACCCTACCGCTGGCTGTTGCCAGTGCCGGTACCAAGTCCGGCTATCCCGAGTTCCTATCGTTGTCTATGTTTGTCTTTTGTCATTTTATTGCTTTTCTTATGCAGTTCCCTGGTTGATTGTGGCATGTGATTGTAATGTTCGGCCATTGTAGGTGTTTCCTGTTATCTTCCTTTCATTATTTGAAGTTTTTTTTTAACTAAAAAGGACATTTAACTGGAACACGTGTGGATCGTATTGCAAGGCAATACAGAAGTCCCCTACCGGTGAAATAAATTCATTGTTATACCAGCAAAAATAGTTAAAAAAGAAAAGTTTTCCGAGCTCAAGGCCCATAACTCCGTCAAAAATCAATGGACCCAACCCATACTCAAACTTGATCTGTAACAAATAGTGTTTGATTAACAATGCAAATATCAGCTTAATACCTTAGTATCTGAAACGGTTTAGAAAAAAGTCTGGAAAACCTATATTTTACTAAAATTTTCTAAGTCCAAGGCCCATAACTCCGTCCAAAATCAATGGACCGGAAACTTAACTCGAACTTGGTCTGTAACCCATAGTGGTAGACTCACATAGCCTATATAAGCTTCATATCTGGAACGGTTTAGAAAAAAAACCTGGAAAACCTATATTTTACCAAAATTTTCTAAGTCAAAGGGCCATAACTCCGTCCAAAATCTAACTTGATCTGTTACTCATAGTGGTAGACTCACATAGCAAAATATAAGCTTCATATCTGGCACGGTTTAGAAAAAAAGCCTGGAAAACCTATATTTTACCAAAATTTTCTTAGTCAAAGGGCCATAACTCTGTGCAAAATCAATGGACCGGAACCAAACTCGAACTTGATCTGTAACTCATAGTGGTAGACTCACATTTCAAATATTAGCTTCATATCTGGAACGGTTTAGGAAAAAAGTCCGGAAAACCTATATTTTACCAAAATTTTCTACGTAAAAGTGCCATAACTCCATCCAAAATCAATGAACCGGAACCAAACTCTAACTTGATCTGTAATTCATAGTGGTAGACTCACATATTAAATATTAGCTTCAAATCTGGAACGGTTTAGGAAAAAGGTCCGGAAAACCTATATTTTACCAAAATTTTCTAAGTTAAAAGGCCATAACTCATTTCAAAAACAATGAACTGGAACCAAGCTCAAACTTGGTCTGTAACTCATAGTGGTAGACGTACATACCAAATATTAGATAAATATCTTTTATGGTATAGGAAAAAAGTCCGGAAAACTGAGTGTGACGGACTGACGGACGGACTGACGGACCGACGGACTGACGGAGTGCAAACCTAAAGTCCCCTTCGGCGAAGCCGGTAGGGGACTAAAAATACAACAATTTCAGACTTGTTTATGATGTAGTTTAAGTCGTTAAGAGATTTAGTTTCTGACCTGACAAAAGTGAGATACAAGACTATTTCAGTCTGTTTTATTGGACTAGTACATCAAATCGTGCTTTATCATGATTCTGGATTATTACAAATGGCCTTTGTTTTACATTTGCCATTCTTTCTTAAATATTTTCCATTTTTAGGAAGTTTAATCAGTTAATATAGATATCATGTCATTCATAGGAAGCGACAGTACAATGCAGAACATATTAAAAATTGTTGTCTGACACGGAATCTCTTTCGTTTTAGTGGGATAAAATATGAAATAGGAAAAATGAAAGGATATAGAGAGAATGCACATGCAACAAAAACGCACATGATACATAGAAAACTCCAGTTTATCAAGGACAGGGCTTTCATTCCTGTCTACATCTTGATGTCGCCTGAGGGTCTTCAACCAGAGGTGAACAATATTCGACCCCTAAAGCGAGATCAAGAAGGCCCTTAGCGTGCACTTAAGCGGTATTCTTAAAAAAATATATATATCAAGGTCATTTTGAGCAGGGATAACTTCTTTTAGGTCAATAAAAATAGTATAAAAGAAGTGTTTTGTCATAGCGTCAGTGAAATTTGTCACCGCATAATATATCGTAATTACATTCATTCTGCTTTGTATTGAAACGAGCGGAAGTAAAGAGCAATTCCGATTACTTTCGTCACTGTGCTTTATTAGTCAGTTTACTACACCAGTACACAACCCCCTGACAACGACAAAAGTAAACAAAGACAGCTGAGTAATCTACAGAGTTTCATTTATAAAATCATTTTATACTCTAAATAAATTACTTCACAATACCCTTATCTGGATATGTTATTTTATTGATGATAGGGTAATATTGAATCGTTGAACAAAGTATTGCTAAAGATACAATCGCTAATGTGTGATTGTCATGTCTTTCCATAACTACCTTTTTTACCATTAATTCAAATATGTTGTCGCATTTCAGATCCTTGATCGAAGGCGAGGTCAAAACCTTTATGTCCGCAAAAAGAAATATGATATTTGTATACAAGCTGTATATGAGTCCGCAAACAGAAATATTATATTTGTTTACAAACTATATATGGTAACCGTCCTAATTACTAGTACCATGTCCAAATAAAAGCAGACTTTTATCGACACATGTTTGTCGATATACTGTAACCGATACCATATTTTGATCTTATTATAGGAGATTAAAATAGCCTCTCTCGTGGGATAATCTGTAGTATATTAATCTGTGATGTTTTATAATATAATGTAATCATACAAATAAATTCAGTCACATTCTATCATCTTGTAAGACAACAGCACAACACCCAAATCAGTTAGGTGCAGACGGTTTGATTTTTGAAAATTTAATATGTACTTATCCAAATATGTGTATTTTTCTAATGTGTTGTGGGCAATGTATAACAGATGATTTTATTATGAGGTTTTTCCGTCAGGAAAACTTTATATAGCTGTCGAAATTGAAATTATCCCGAGTACGAATGTCTTCAGATTGTAATTTTGCGTCAAAATTGTTTGTTTACTTGACGATGTCTTTTTAAATGTAACTTTAAATACTGAAGAAGTCGTACATCGGTAAATACAAAGTATTACCTGGAAACAGTTGTAAAGGTGCATATTTCGAAACAGACGATATTTTGCAACGACCGGGCTTGGAATTGACTAAATTCGAAATGGGATCAGGCAGGGGTGTTGATCTGTTGATTGCCGTTCGTCCAACAATGTTCAGTCTAGGGTGTTGCGTGTTAATTGCCGTTGATCAGAGTTTGGTCAAACAAAACTTGAGATAATGTCATTTGAGTATTTACAATGCATAACAGTCATTTTTCAATTGCATGAGAATGTATATCATAGCCGGCGAATTGAGATGCATTGTTGCACAAAGAACTTGGCACAGATCATCGTTTTCCTGTCTTCGTGTGTTTCTTGGACGAATAATTATCTCCATAAAGAGCAGGGTATTGCTGCTCATGTCCTGTCAGCTTTTGCGTCATGGTAATAGGATAACACACAATAGGCAGACATGTTACTGAAAATCTGCCTTTATTAGGTGTGCAAATATTCAAATGTTTTTCCCAACATTTTCTTTTTGCAAAAACTATACACGCTTCGCTTTTTCAGACATACCAAATGCAAAGACCTTGTGTTGGTTATATTGTTACTATTATTGATTTTTTTTCTTTGCAAATTATGATACTAGGAATCTTTACAAAGGAAACGTAAACTTGCACATTTTTAGTCTGTTTGTGAACAAAAAGGGCTGTAAATATGCAAGTGTGCGTTTCAAAATATATCTCTATTAAATTCAGGGAAGTGATATATTCCTTTTTAAAAATAGTTGTACAAAACAAATCTATGGAAAGCAACATTTAAACTAAACAACATAGTCAAAATGGGGTTATCAGTTATTCTTTTTTTTTTAACACGAACATTATTGCCACCCAAAATCCTCCGAAAGTCCTTTTATTTTATTTTGTTGTTTGTAACCATTCTTTGTTCCGTAAGAAGAGCGAAAGGGAGAATATTTATGTAACCCGTCTATCTAATTTACCTCCCTTTATTCTTTTTCCCAGACGCTGTCTAACTTGATCTTAATCAAATATTCGTAAATCACTGCCACAGACAATCAGTCTTAGAATGCATATTGACATAAATATATATATTTATCATAGTAAAAACTCCATTAAGCTTTTTGTTTAAATGAAGTTCTTGTGATTCAGTACAAAAATACAAATCTAAACTGTAAGTTGAACCGTTATATGTTTTCTTTTGCTTGTTGTTGGTTGTTTTTCTTCTTTTTTATAGTTGATTTATATTCACTAAAGCTAAATCAAACTGCTTTTGAGGTCAAAATTAAAGAGTGTCAGACATGTTCTACCAGTAATTGTTTTCAAGTGTCAAGTTTTCTTCTCGGGTTTTCACTTCCTTGTTGAAAATGACAATACGTCTTCGGTAAATAAACATCATTTTCGATCGAGTCATGATATGCTTAACACAGCTGCATATTTTACAGTGACCTCTTATTGCATGTAGAAAATTTCGTTATTGTTTTTCAAGCATATATACTTTGAAGTTGGGAAGTTAATATAAATTTTGTAGTTCCAAAAGCTAGTTTTTCTTCATATTTATGTTTGAAGTACCCTAAGAAAAATAGTAATACAAGACAAAATAAATAGACATAAACAACGTAGACAAATAATAAAGTTAAAGCAAGACAAAAACAGCTTGCTTACTTAACTGCTAAAATTAATACAAAACATTCCATTCCATCTTATATGAAAACTAGAACGCCAAGCATATTTGATGATCCTCTTGTTGCTAAAACATTGACAAACCTTCAGGAAAAATACGTCATAGTACCTGCAGACAAAGCTTCTAACAACATTGTGTTTGTATGCAAGAAACGCTATTTAGACTGTCTTGTTAAGGAGATGGGTATTGACACTTCATCTGGCAATCCTACTTATTCCCTAACTACATTATCAAGGGACGAGATAATCACAAATCACACTTCTGTGTTAGCATCTTTCGGTATCAAAGTTGATGAGAATAACAGTTATCTCCTTTATATTTACTGGGTGCCTAAGCTTTACAAGAATCCATACAAACAGAGATTCATTGCAGGATCTGCCAGATGCACCACTAAGCCATTATCCAAACTCCTTACCACTTTACTGACTGCAGTTAGAGATGGTATAAAAAGCTACTGCGAAAAAGCCTATTCCACGAGCGGCGTGAATCAGATGTGGATTCTTAAAAATTCCAAAGATCTCCTTGAACAGCTCTCCTCAAACAGTCTCGCATACTGCAATAGCATTCAAACTTTTGATTTTTCTACCCTTTATACAACTCTTCCCCATAATAAACTTAAAACAGTAATTTCCGATCTGATACATCAGTGTCTCTATACAAAAACGGAGAACGCAGATATTCCTATCTGGTAATAGGAAAAGATAAAACATATTTTGTAAAGAACCACACTGAGTCAAACAAGAAATGCAGTGAAAATGACGTGATTAAGATGCTTGAATTTTTTTATGGGCAATATTTTTGTTGAATGTGGAGGCCGTGTTTTTCAACAGACAATAGGGATTCCTATGGGAAC
This sequence comes from Modiolus philippinarum, assembly GCA_002080025.1. NCBI lineage: Eukaryota > Metazoa > Mollusca > Bivalvia > Mytilida > Modiolidae > Modiolus > Modiolus philippinarum. The sequence goes on from MJUU01060860.1 coordinate 73,637, forward strand.
AAATTGTGCGCTACTTTTAACTGACCTTTTCCTTTTTTCGTATGAAGCAAAGTTTTTACAAGGGCTGATACAACAGAAACAAAAACAACTAGCCCAGACTTTTAATTTCAGCTTCAGATATATAGACGATGTACTTTATCTTAATAACCCAAGATTTAAAGAATATTTACATCGTATCTACCCTAATGAACTTGAAATTAAAGAGACAACCGATACGCCCGATTCTGCTTCATACCTTGACCTTTTGTTATACATTGACGAACATGGACTTCTGAAATCTAGATTATATGACAAACGTGATGATTTTGACTTTCCGATTGTGAACTTTCCCTTTCTCTGCAGCAATATACCTGCATCCCCAGCATATGGAGTATATCTTTCACAATTAATTCGTTACTGTAGAGCGTGCAGTACATTCAGTGACTTTGTGGAAAGAGCAAAAGCACTGTCACAAAAACTGCTGAGTCAGGGATATGTTCAGCCTTTGTTACTTTCGTCCCTTCAGAAATTCTATGGCCGTCACCACGACATCATAGATAGATATGAAATGTCAGTGTCACAAATAAAAACTGACATTTTCAGCTAGATTCGTGTCTTCCCGGATTTGACATTACCGGTTTTAACTTTACCCTGGATTGACCCACTGACAGTGTGACGGGTGCTGTGCACAGAGCAGGACATGCTTACCCTTCCAGAGCACCTGATGTCACTCTTGTTTATTGAGAGTTCACACTGTTAGTGCTTTAGTTTTTTGTGTTGTACATGTAATGTTCGTGTGTTTTGTGGGAATGTGTTGTCTTTGGTCTTCCGTCTTTTGGTGTTCTTGCATTTGCCTTGTCTCTGGACTTTGATTTGTGTAATTTTGTGCTTTGTTCCTTCGGTATTCTACTGCCGTTGATCTGATCCTCAAAATGAAGTATTCCATTTACTATCTGAAAAGGGCTGTGTTAATTTTCAAAATGGACCATTCAATAAATTCATTACTTGAAAAGGGCTGTGTTCGTTACTAAAATAGACCATTGTCTATCTATAATGTACTACTAAATATCTGGAAAAGAATGTTTTTACTTCAAAATGTACAATTTTACTTAATATCTGAAAAGATTATGTGTTTATCTTCGAAATGGACTGTCACATTTACTAAGGCTGTCTTCAACTACAAAACGTACCATTTCATTTAATATCTGAAAGAGTCCGTCATTTTAAATGAAATAACTGAATTAGGCAACCACTCAGACGGGCAAAGATAATCAGCTGCTAATACAGCAACTGCCACACTGCAAATGAATGTCAAGTGTAGATTCAAATAGGTTGGGTTAGCCAGGTCTACTGAAGCACTTTTTGAGGTGAAAATGTTGATCTTGATTGGGAAAAGCAATGGCATAGTAATGCGCCGTATGTTAATGTCCCTCTTTCGATATTACAAACAAATCATTAATCAAAAACAATTATTTTAAGTCAACAAACCTATGACATCTAAACAGAGCTTTTCAAGAGAAAATGATTTGCTGTGTTTTTATATCTATGTTTATGTACTTACACATGCATTTCTGTTACAAATGAAATTAATGCTTACATTTGTTTTAAGTAATGAACACGAAGTAGTTACATCAAAGCAGTCTTTTCGATCAAAACTTGAACGAATATTAGTTTACAAAAACAGGATAACAGTAAACGCCTACAACAGCCAGGAACTACAATCACATGCCTCAATTTACAAGCAAACTGCACCAGAAAACCAGAAAAACAGTTTGTTTTGAAAACAAAATTTATATTCCTCGTTAATCAAAGAAATCCTAGTGATTGCTAGAACGTTACATAAGTTACATAAGAATAAATACTCAATTTCCACCAGCAATGATTTAACATCTTGAATATTATCTACCAGATACAATATAATTGGGAAAACATAGCCCAGATTATACAAATATTAATTTTGTTTTTGTTTACCAGAAAATTTTTTTCTTCATGCTTTTCAAATTTTACAGCATATTTCAGGACGCCTTGAGTGAATGTGACGTAGGTAGTGTTCTGTATTTGATTATTATTGTTCAAAGTCCATCACACACNTCTTTCAACCGCTGAACTGTCTTTTTGATCTTTCTATGCACTGGGTCTTTCCGCATATCCTCTATCCAGAACACATTATTGAGATAGGTATCCTTCATCGTATCTCTGTATTCCGGGAACATCTTTGCGTGCTTTATCTTCCTCATGTCCTTCGTCAATATACTTTTCAACCTTTTCTTCGTATTCGGACTGATTACCATTTATGGCTCTGGTTACTATTATATCCCATGGTGATTCTGAGTCTGTATATTCTTCTTCATCAGATCTTTCGTTGGTGTTATAGTCAGATTCTTCAGTAATATAGCTTTCCTCGGACATGCTAGATTCTGTTTCCATATCCTGTTGTCTGTCCATCTCTGGCTCTATATTATGTTGTGATTGTTTGTGACGTAGAAGATTGAACTTTCCTAATAATTACAGCTATCGCAATGGTACATTCCAGACCTCTTCACCCCTCGAGATTCGTTGCACGAATGAGATAATTATAATATACAAAGCTTTAAATACAGCTGACAAGACTCACGAGTCGTTTACTAGTATGGTTTTAGATGTTCTCGCGTGCTCATTTCACTATATTGCTACTGCTGCTGCGGTATAGTGATAGTGCTGCTGCTGCTACTGCTGCGTCCAGCCAAGAAAAGTAAAAAAAATGCAATTCACTAATACTCTTTACCATAATGTAACTCTAACCTATAAATAATCTAACCCTAACCCTATCTATAATCTAACCCTAACTCTAACCCTAACTATGATAAAGGCTTACCCTATCTATAATCTAACCCTAGCACTAACCCTTGCACTAACTCTAACCCTAACCTTATCTATAATCTAACCCTTACCACACTCTAACCCCAACCCTAGCCTTATCTATAACATAACCCTATCTATAATCTAACCCTAGTCCTATCTATAATATAACCCTTGCACTAACCCTAACCTTATCTATAATCTAACCCTTACCACACTCTAACCCTAACCCCAACCCTAACATAATCTAACCCTAGTCCTATCTATAATATATCCCTAACCCTATCTATTATCTAACCCTAACTCTAACCATAGTAGTAGGAATAAGCAGTGTTCTTTCTCCAACATGAGATAACTTCAGTATTTGTTCTGAAAAGCACCATGCATTTATCTAATGTTACAGACAGAATACAAATTACTACTACTATGATTAGGGTTAAGTTCAATTATGGTGAGGGTAAGAGTTAGTGTTAGTGCTAGGGTAAGGGTTAGAGTTAGGGTTAGTAAGGATAGTAGTTGAATAATAGATAGGGTTTGGGTTATATTATAGATAGGACTAGGGTTAGATTATGTTAGGGTTAGGGTTAGGGTTAGAGTGTGGTAAGGGTTAGATTATAGATAAGGTTAGGGTTAGTGCAAGGGTTATATTATAGATAGGGCTAGGGTTAGATTATAGATAAGGTTATATTATAGATAAGGCTAGGGTTGGGGTTAGAGTGTGGTAAGGGTTAGATTATTGATAAGGTTAGGGTTAGAGTTAGTGCAAGGGTTAGTGCTAGGGTTAGATTATAGATAGGGTAAGCCTTTATCATAGTTAGGGTTAGAGTTAGGGTTAGATTATAGATAGGGTTAGGGTTAGATTATTTATAGGTTAGGGTTACATTATGGTAAAGAGTATTAGTCAATTTTTTTTCTTTTCTAAGCTGGACGCAGCTACAGCAGCAGCAGCACTATCACTATACCGCAGCAGCAGCAGCAATATAGTGAAATGAGCGAGAACATCTAAAACCATACTAGTAAACGACTCGTGAATTTAAAGCTTCGTATATTATAATTATCTCATTCGTGCAACGAATCTCGAGGGGTGAAGACCTCTGGAATGTACCATTGCGATAGCTGTAATTATTAGAAAAGTTCAATCTTCTACGTCACAAACAATCACAACATAATATAGAGCCAGAGATGCACAGACAACAGGATATGGAAACAGAATCTAGCATGTCCGAGGAAAGCTATATTACTGAAGAATCTGACTATACCACCAACGAAAGATCTGATGAAGAAGAA
>MJUU01060873.1:0-10487 GCA_002080025.1 Modiolus philippinarum
TTTAGTTTTGTCTTCGTCAATTATGTTTGTGGAGCCGATCTGTCCTTATGCATGTTTGAATTTTAAAGTGATTACAAAGGCTTTTCAAAATTGAAACTTGGTACTGTTTGAGGGTTAGAGAAGTAACATGTACCATGGATTTTAATTGGTTTTGTCTCGGGGTTAGAAAATGGCATTAACCAATCAGCCACTTAACAGATCTTTCAAAACATTTATATGCCTCACTGACCGTGTGACGGGTGCTGTTAACAGAGCAGGACATGCTCACCCTTCCGGAGCACCTGATGTCACTCTCAGTTTCACTGGAGTTCACACTGTGAGTGCCTTTGTTCTGAATGTTGTGGTTTCAGGTTCTGTGCTTTGTGTCTGCCTGGCGTCATTGTTTTTGTGTCTAACGTCATTGTTTTCTGTGTTCTCGTTTTTGCCCTGTCTTCGGACTTTGATTTTTATGAATTTCTCCCCTTTGTTCCTTCGGTATTCTACTGCCGTTGTTTCAGGGCCTAAGAAAGTTGAAAACCGATAAAGTACGATAGCAATGTTATTGAGGCCTTGTCAAGAAACTCCTTTTTTTCCAGATCTTGTCTTTAATAAGCAATGAATGGATATGGTGTAAATGCATATATTCAACGTCTTAATAAATAAATAGTAAAATCAAGCAATGGAACAACGCTTTTATTGTTAGTCTTCATCTTGAAGTCACAACAATACATTAAAAGATGAACTTTGTTCAAAGTACGTTCAAGACCGTCTAGCACCGGTTTAAGCGCATTTCATTGTAAAATGGTGAACAACACTACATCATTACACATAGATGTTGGATCATCAATAAATATAAAATCAACTGGTAAAGAGTTATAACAACCGGTGTAATCCGTTGCCGAAAAAAAGACGCATGGAAGACAATTGCAACATATAAACCGTCATAGGACATTCGTTAAGTCAACTGCAAGAAACGTTGGCATAAAGCAGAATTGTCAGAACAACATTTAGAAATAACAAAAAGAAAAGAAAATGTTAAAATTTGAAAGTATAGATCTAGAGAGCATTCATATCTCATATCTCGCACTGGAAATCTTTTTACGGACTCGATACTATATGAACAAGGTTGTATGTATCATTTTATACCTTAACTGGTAACTGCGTCTTTAGTTATATCAAAACATGCCGGATAGTTTATTTTCGAAAGTGCGCTACATTTAGAACCTTTTCTTTTAAGATTTGTCGGACTTCTTTATATACAATGATGTTTAAGTTCCAAGTTGATATATTTCTGCAAGAGTCGTAGTGACTAACTTTATACCGAAGTTAGCCATATGAATAAAATAGTCACAACTGTGAAGGTAGATCTTCTCGAAATAAGCATCACATGTAATTGAAGAGTAATTGAAAAAAAAGGTTCTTGAAAGTTTTTTGTAAATCACATGTTAAAGGTAAAATATTAGGTATATTCTGATTGTCAAAATAAAAAAGTTCATTTTTAGTCATTTATCTTACACGAAAAAGTCTTAAAATTACAATTCAATCAATTCCCAAATCAATATATCTTTCAAAAGATGTTCATGCATGTTCATCAAGTTTTAATGACGTAACCTTACTATCACATTCAAACGTTTACAACAGGGTTACAAATTTAATAAATTGTTGAATACATTTAAGGTAAATAGACACTGTGTTGTTGCGCAATTCAATTGCGCATTTAAAAAATAATAAGTCGGATACGGGATAGGCTTAATTTTCGGACCGGAACAGTAATTTTACAGCTTTTCCTTTATGACGTCATAATTGACTGACACATGTGAAACGTCATTTTGTCCACTTTGCCGCGAATTACGTCCCTTTTCCCGTAAATAATGATTAATCCGGACACTTCGTAAATTATCTCCGTTAAAAGCATGGTGACATATTGATCATATCATAAACTCTCTATTTACAAAAATATATTAAAATCGTATGGGTAAAAGATTCATTTTTTTTAGATGAAAGTACATATTTTACGAAAGGATATGGAGTAAATGAACATGAGACAATAACACATATGTTAACTCCAACTGCAATAATTTTAATGAGCTGTATGGCCATTTCGGAAAATTAATTTCTCATCAGCAGCACTAGAAACCAAACAAAGGAAATCCATAATTTCAAAAAATGTTTAAAATGTATAAAACCAAACGAAATCCGAATAATCAGTAATATCAAATATAGATAAGGACAAAACTACGATGGAGGGAGTTAATCCTAAGGTTTAAGAATTTACATAAATTTAGATAAAAGTAATTGATCGAAGTGTACACATGAGATATTATCTCATGTAAAAGTACACCATATCTAAGAAAAATAAAGAGCATATATCTCTACCACGGGGAATTGTATTACCAACTCCACACTGCAATAAAAGACAATGTATGTATGTATTCTATTAGCTGAAAGTTGCCTTCTATATTTTCCCCTAGCTTCCTTTGAAAATTTAGGTGGAAAATGGCCAAAAATGAGCAGACTTTGACCTCAGTTGTACAAAAAAAGCATGTTGACCCATACCTTTTATTACAGATTTCGGGTTGGTCGGCTTTAATCTTCAATTGAGCCGACTTATTGCAAAATCTCATAGATTTGAATATTATAATAGATATGAACATCTGATATCTAAATGTATATTTACTGGCAAACAACTTATTCCTTATTTCTGCTTTTTCTTTTTACGGAAATGTTAAAAATGCCAGAAACTTATCAAAATCCAGAAAACGTGGACGTAACTGAAATTCTTTCCACAATAGGGAATTTCGAGAAGATCATTTGATTGCATCCGTTAAATTAGCTTTTATTTAATGACCTGAACATTTTACACACATACTGGCCTTTCACTGATACTACCGATGTCTACTAAAGTAAAAATGATTTTTAACCAAACCCTTCGGAAGTTTTGAGTTTGACTTTTCTTCCGTAGTACGACATTGTTTTAATAGCAGACTATGAACATCTTTCAAAATTACGTATTGTCATTTTCTCTCCTTTCAAGATTGTGGTCATGGAGTTAGAAGTCTATCTGTATTTGGTTTCATTCGTATGTTTTTTTTTACTATAGGTAAATATAGAGAAGATTTGGATACCCATGATCCGTTTTAATCCTACCATTCCCGGCACCAAGTCTCACTGTCCTGAGTTCCTATCGTTTTACTTTACTTAATTTTGTTTTCCTGTGTAGTTGCTTTGCAGATTGTAGTATGTAATTATAAATTTTAGCTATTTTGAATGTTTCCTTCTATCCATTTTATTACATTGTCAGTCCTCTGACAAATGTTTTACACCATTCATGAAATGGACTATTTAATGACACTGTGTCACATTATTAAGATAGTTTATAAAAATTAAACAAAGTGAGTACTGACTAATGTTTTATATCGTTAACATCTATGGGATGTTTACTTTTGCTTTTTTATTTTATGTACGGAAGAAAATTGCATTTACTTCTGAGAAAAATAAATCTTTTTTAATTTTCTAAACATGAATAACAATTAATGCTACTTGAAATGAGTTTTCTTGAAGTAATGAAAAGAAGCAGAGGATAGATTTATTATTTTAATAATGTCTTTGTGAGAACTAATTTTTGGATTCTGGCTCGTTTTTAAATACTCCTTTCAAAGTATTTTATAATACCAATTCTATTGTGATTTTATAAGAAAATAGACATACCAGTGTAAAGTCTCGACAATCTTTACAGAAGTCTTACCTTTTCGCAAATATAGTTTTTATTATGAGTGCAGTCGGTATCATCAAGCCCCTTGCGATGCCATACTTGAAGGCAATATATGTCTTTAGGAATACCATTTGGTTCTTTTGGAGCAAACAGTGCGCCGTTGATTGACGTACCAAGAAAGTTCCATTGATATGGATTAAAACCTTTACCGCCAACCCATGTGTCACCTGTGAATTATTCTTCTTTCATATTCATTTTAACAAGAACATGTGAATTTTTGTTTTAAAATGTTAAGTGAAAGTGGATTTTGATAAAGAAGTAAGAAAGAATATGTGTATATACATATGTATATTGTAATACTTGAAATACTTCAACGTCTTTAATTTTGTCATGTGGAAAGTTTTCATATGCCAAGTTTTCTTTTTATAAATTTAATTAATTGAGCATTAGAAGATCAAATCTAAAACAAAATGGATTTGATCACGCCTGCCCTTCCGGAGCACCTGATGATGCATCCCAGCTTTTGTATTGGTTCACACTGCCTAGTGCTTTAGTTTTGTGGCGTTCCTATTCCTTTTTGTTCATTTGGGTTTTTTTCTGTCTCAATTCATGTTAAGTAAAAAAATGCCGGGTTTTGGATTTTTTATTCTTGAATTTCCCCTCTCCCCATTTTTTCTTCGATATTGATTTGCCGATGTATTCCAATTACCAAAAAAATAAATAAATAAAAATACATGAGTTCCCCATGATTTAGTGCAGCAGAATTGACGTTTAAGGTCTGAAATTGCTTTTTTAGTTTATAATGTTGGAGGACTGCACACAGAGAATCAAAATGTCAATTCTATGGCAACAGGCGCGACTGTTTGTGTAAAGCTGTTCAAACATATCTTTAGAAAAAGAATTTTGAAGAATACCATATTTGATTTCCGCTGCTTATGATTCAAATTGGGACTGTGAACATTAGTGTGTTTAACACTATGAAAAGATAGAAAACAGACACAAGACAAATGCAAAGGCTTATCTAAGATAGGAGCAAGCTTTTTCGATAAACTCAATTGGGCTGCGTTTTCTGTTTTTATCTCGATTTAACAGTAATATATACCTTTAAGTATTTATAAAAACTTTTCAGTTTTCGCAATAAATTATGAAACAAGTTCGAATACGTTGGACTGAATTACATTGTTCGATAAATAGAGTGAATCAATACGGCTAAAACTGTTGATCCGAAATTATCTTGACATAATCTTCGGGTTTTCGTCATTCGTTTGATCTACACAGCAAAGTGATATTTTACATACATTTTATTTGTTTTGTTTTTATCCCCGCACTTTCGAGTGAAAGTTCGTTGATGATGTTGCTGGCCTCGTCCATCAGTCCGTCGGTCTGTCCGTCCGTCTGTCTTTCCGTCCGTTTTGTGAAGCAAACTTCATCATCTATCAGCTTTTACACATATTTCGGTTCATGGATTTCCAAATGTTTTGATTTAATCTGCACTGATGAGACCTAAGTTGTCGAAATGCGCATATGCAGAACCTAAATTCAAAGTTACCTCTGTATTTTGATATTTCTGATAAGGGTTTTAATTATGAAAAGAATTATTGCATATATGCTGCAGACGCGTTATTAGCATTTGGAGTTTTGATATTGGTCTTGGTGCAAACAAGAGTGACCCCCAAGATGTTGATTTTAACACACATGTGGCATGCAATGCGAATTCTCCTACATTTTTTTTTACTTTGGGATTTGATTTTACTGTAGAATTGTTCCACATAGTTTGTAGATGTGCAATAAGCTTTTGCATTTTTTACATTTATCTTGGTGCAAACAAAATTTCTTTTTTCACTAAGGCTAAAAATGGGGATTTTGACACAAGTAGCATACAGCGCGACATCCCCCTGCATTTTTGGCATTAGAGATTTTATTATGTTGCAGAATGGTTGCATAAAGTCAGAAGAAGGTCCCTTCTTTGGTAAATTTCCTGTCAGGATTCATAATATGTTTTAATCTTAGCACTTAATCTAATAATTTGGCAAGCTTTAAAAAATTTGAATACTTAGAAAACCTAAATGTGATTCAAATTTAATTTGGCAGAACTCCTGTTATCTCAAAGATGGCTTATTTTTCGAAATTCTACCAAGTTACAATACTTTTTTGAATTTGTTTTTATTAGGACAAACTTTTTTCCAATTGGATTTCAAAAATACTTGATTCCAATATTAGGGAATTTCCTGAAAGTCTCAAAAACCCCTTAACCGACAATTGGATTTCAAAAATATTTGATATTAATTTTTGTATATTTCTTGAAAGTCTCAAAGCAATCATTTTTGTTTTTGAAATCTGTCTTTTTTAACCATACCTTTAGAATTTGTTTCGATTGGGACAAACATTTTCACCTTTAAGTCCAGCGCTAAGAACAGGATTGTATAATTTGTTGTACAAACCAGATGCCTTATTTGTAGACAATATTTTCATTACAGTTTGAATTCCATCCTGAGTCATTGGATGATGAAGACTTTCAACTAAATAGTGATAAAATGATGACCAATTTTTATAGGGAATGTAGAATATTCGAGTAACTCTTGAAAAAAGTGATTTAATACTGTTGTGCTGAGGGTAATTTATATTTAATCTTGTTGTAGCTCTTCAGGTTACATATTATTGTATTAATCTTGCAGTCACCATAAGGCCTTCAACAATGAGCCTCATACCTCATAGCAAGATTAAGACAGTCCTTAGCATCGGTTTGCTCAATGCTTCAAAAGCTGTTTACATTTAAGCATGGGCGAGATTTTCGATTCAATTCACTGATCTGAAATTTTTTTAAACGCATTTTGGTTGATTGTGTTTTTGTTGCGATGTGCCTGATTTTCTTTCTGTCTATATGCATCTTGTAGACAATAAACAATGAGTGCTCCTACTACTGCTAAGAAGTGTGAAAATATTAAGTTAAAATAACAATAGCTGCTGTATCAAACTGTCATCTATGTAGCTATAGGGTCTGTATGTCTCGTTTCATTTTGGAACCTCCGGGACCAAAACTTGTACCCGGAAAGTAAGTGAGAACCGAACCATCAATCCAAAGTTACATGTTAAACAAAAATATATGACGTTTAAAGCAACAAATTAGGACGTCATAATCCTGCAGCGTCATATTTTGGCGGGAAACGTTTTCAAGTTGCAATTTTATCGTGATTTCTCTGTGTCACATGACGAGACTTACAGACCCTATAATGTAAACACGTATATGTTGTAATGATATCTCAGAGTAACATTCAAATAGCATAGGACCGCTAAAATAACCATTTAAGATTCTGTAATTGAGAAGAACAGATGTTTTGGAAGGAATTTCGCCGAAAGAGAATAATAAGGGTATAGAACCACTCTAGGGTAATATCGCGAATACATCGGGAAACGAAAGGTAACAAAATGCGAATATTTTTATTACATATCAATCAATATTTGGAAAGAAAATACCTTAAAAACACACTTACTTGTCACCATTTCGTTATTAACAGCATCAAAAATATCTTTATCGTTTTCGAATTCAGCCAGCTTGGCACCTAATCGTCGGCAGTCATCCTATATACAGAAATATATTATAGAAATACATTGTGTCAAAGATAATAGTTTTCTGTGTTCTCGGTGTGGCCATGTCTTTGGACTTTGAGTTTTGTAAACACCACTACTGTGTTTCTTTGATATTCTACTGCCATTGTTTTATGAAACTTTTCGACTAAAATCAGACATGTTAGTGTATTTAAACAATATATCCGTATTGCAATTGATTAACTGTAAACATATTATTTTTCCTAGGTATGGGCTTACATTGTTTAGCATAATTTCTGCTGAAAGGCACACGTTTTGTAGGTTGTTAATTGTGTTTGATGCGTTAATATATTTTTTCGAACTTTCCTTTAATGGCCAAGAATTGATGGTTTGTTAAACAACGGCGGTAGAATACCGAAGGAACAAAGGAGTGAAATTTACAAAAGTCGCTGTACGGATTCACTGGGGCAGATCTTGATTTTACTAACATTTCTACCAATATACTTCACAAAATATAGTGATAACAAGGTATAGCGTCAATGGCTAAAAATTGATTGTAATGTTTAGTTGCTTCACAGGACACCGTTTAGAAAAATTAAGTGTAAAATAAAATCAAAATATTTTATAGAATAACTGCCCAAGTGAGTCTTCTCATCTTATCTGGATACTATAACAAAGTTGTGTGTCAAGACAAGGGACGTTTTCTTCATTCCATTGATAAAAAATCCACTATTGTTGTGAGTTATATCCATGATATGGTTAATGGCACTCAAATTCTGCATCTATGACCTTTCTCTCCCACCGTAACATTATCAGATTAACCCAATATCTCAATTCACAATTATATAGGTCATAGGTCTTTTCGACTTACAGTTTCCAAGAAAACGTGAAGTGATAGCAAATCATTTGGGACAGGAGCGTATTACTTCATCCTCAAAAGGGTCAATACCAAATAAATAACAAAATACCGAAGTTACTGTGAAATATGTTTCTGTATATGCGAATTTCGATAATTTATGTCTCTTCAGTGCAGATAAAATCAAAATAAGTGATGATTAATAAAGACGAAGCAACTCGAACTGTCCGTTATAGGACAAATATACTCCAGCAACAGAATGTTTGAGTTCAGCTAGATGTAAAATCTGGAAAAAAAATGTATAAAATTCAACCAAAATAGGAGGTCCACGTGTTCTATGTATATACAAATACTATTGATATTTTCATATATCCTGATAAAGATCTATGAGAGGAGTTGATTACACAACATGGGTACCCTGCTTATGATTTTTTTCCTAATATAACCAAGTTCAACTACCCCTCAAATCCAGGAAAAAAATAAAATGCAACCAAAGTATGAGGTGCATTTGTTCAATGTATATAGAAATACTCGACATATTGGTTAAAAGCTGTGAGAGGAGTTGGCTATAGAATATTGTCAAAAATGACCAAGTTCAGCTATCTGATAAGTCCGGAAAAATCAAACAATTCTACCACAATAGGGTATGCAAATGTTCAATGTTATTAAAAATACTGTGCAAAGTTTAATATGAAAAAGAAAGGAAATGGGGTCCGAGTCAAGGAGACAACATCCCATATCCAGTTTAAAACGACCCAAAACAAAGCATCTAGGGGTCACCGTCTTCAACACAGTGAGGAACCCCACACCATATAGCAAGCCCTAAATGGCCCCCAAAAGGGTAAAAAAGTGAATAAATCAGTGGAAACAAACCACATCCAATAACCCGAATATCAATAAACTAAAGGACAAGGACAAGCCTATGACCAACATATTCCTGACTGGGGACAGGCGAAAAAATTGCGGTGGGGTTAAACTCGTTTAAAACCTTTCAATAAAAAAAACTGTGAGTTGTGTAGATTACCGAAATGAGTATCGTGTCTATATAATTTTGTCAATAAGTTCAAATATGATACAAATCTGGAAAAAAAAATACAAAATGCAACCAAATAGGAGATGCAGATGTTCAATGTATATAAAAACACTATGCTAAGTTTCAGACCTCTCAATGAAAAACTGTGAGAGGAGTTTATTACACAAAATATGTACCCAGCCTATAGAACCACAGCAGTAGAATACCGAAGGTGCAAAGAAAAAGAAGTCTGTCCGGTCGTCTGTCTGTGCGTCCGTCTGTCCGTCCGCACATAGGGTACTACTTTTATGTAATCAACTCCTCTATCTAGGGAAGAGATAATCACAAATAGCATCGGTATTAAAGTTGATGACGATAACAGTTATCTCCCTTATATTTACTTGGTACCTAAGCTTCACAAGAACTCCTACTAACAGTTTCATTGCTGGATCTGCCAGATGCACCACTCCCCAAAGACTTTACAACTTTGTTGACTGCAGTTAGAGATTATCTAAAAAGCTACTGCGGAAAAGCCTATTCTCGAGCGGCGTGAATCAGATGTAGATTCTTAAAAATTCCAAATATCTCTTTGAACAGCTCTCCCCCAAACAGTCTTGCGTACTATAATAGCATTCAAACATTTGATTTCTCTACCCTTTAAACAACCCTCCCACATAATAAATTTAATTTAACAGTAATTTCTGATACATCAATGTTTCTGTACCAAAAACGGAAAACGCAGGTATTCTTTCTTGGTAACAGGAAAAGATGAAACACACTGAGTTAAACAAGAAAAACAGTGATAAAGATGCTTGAATTTTGGATCGACAACATTTTTGTTGAATATGGAGGCAGTGTTTTTTTTTCAACAAACAATAAAGGTTTCATTGGGAACAAATTGTATGCCATTTTAGCAAAGTTTTTACAAGGGCTAATACAAAAAAAACAACTAGCCCAGTCTTTTAATTTCAGTTTCAGATATATAAACGATGTACTTTCTCTTAATAACCCAAGATTTAAGGAATATTTACATCGAATCTACACCAGTGAACTAGAAATTAAGGAGACAAAAAACGATTCACCAAAGTCTGCATCATACCTCGACCTTTTGCTATTCATTGACGAACATGGACGTCTGAAATCTAGGTTATATGACAAACGTGATGATTTTAAGTTCCCAATTGTGAACTTTCACTTCCGCAGTAGCAATACCCCTACCTCCCCAGCATATGGAGTGTATATTTCACAGCTGATTCGTTACTGTAGAGCTTATAGTTCATAGAGTGACTATGTGGAAACAGCAAACACACTGTCACAAGAAGGCTTAGATATGTTCAGCCTTCGGTATTCTACTGTCGATGTCTTTCCATCAGTCATTACTT
>MJUU01060873.1:10563-29966 GCA_002080025.1 Modiolus philippinarum
GTAGCAATACCCCTACCTCCCCAGCATATGGAGTGTATATTTCACAGCTGATTCGTTACTGTAGAGCTTATAGTTCATAGAGTGACTATGTGGAAACAGCAAACACACTGTCACAAAAACTGCTTAGTCAGAGATATGTTCAGCCTTCGGTATTCTACTGTCGATGTCTTTCCATCAGTCATTACTTTAAATTGGTAATTCGAATGTTCAATTTAATTTAAGCACAAACTGCTTTTTATGTAAACTCTACGCATACATTACACGTCTGTGTACATAAAGCCAATAAAATAGTACTTTTGAACATCGTTTCAATGTGATTTACCTGCGCACTGTCCCAGGTAGATAAAAAGGCTGGTTTATAAAAACATGAGTCACCTTTTCGAGTCCATGAAGTAGGACATTGAGTAACTGAAAAAGATATATCATATTTATCGCAAGAATTTGCTATTGCTATTGCAAAACCTGTAAGTCAGAATGTTTATTTTAGTTAACATTTATTTTTTTTTCTGTTTTTGGGATATTGCAACTAGGATACATTTTTTTTTAGATATTAAACTATTTTGCTGGCCATCTTTACATACATAGTCCACATCCCCCAATTTTTTACTTGCCTAGTTCCTTAACAATCAACTCGATGAGTGCCCTGCAATCGTTTATATGTTGTATTGTCTATTGGTCCCTTTGTCGGGCAACGTATGACAGTGTTTGTAAGATTACTTTACCCGATATGCTATGCTTGTTGACCCCACATCCATGACAAAATGATGTAAAAAAGTGGATGGATGTAGCGTTGTTCATCATTTAGCAAGTGAATTCCGCTCAAACCGGTGCTAGGGGCCGTCTTGAACTTACTATGATGTAAGAGTGAGTGCTCGTTGTTGAAGACCTCATGGTGACTTCAGATGAAGAACAACAATGAAAGCGTTGTTCTATTTACTTAATCTTACCATGTATTTACACTGATTTGTCCCATGTACATTTACTCAATATCCCTTTGTTTGTTCATAATGTATTTTTTTTTCTTTAGCATGATTATCATTTTCAGTGATATAGCAGATAAAAAACGCAAGTGATACAATATTAATATTTCAAACTTTTTATTTGATTGACAAAGTGGTTTTCGTTTAATGTCGACTTCAAAATAGAGAATAGGTACTTCAAAACAGTGTCGACAGTATTGATAAAAAATATAATGAAAATGTGAAGTGAAATCACTGTTGTTTAATAAACAATGAAATAATAGGAACAAAATGCACATGAGACAAAGTCTCTACAAATACATGGTAAAACCAAATAATAGGGCAACAGCTTTTTTGTATTTAGATGGCTCATACGAAACATTAAACCCGAAAAACTTCATGAATTTGGTCATCAAATGACAAATTGCAATGTTCACAATTAGTTTGCGTTTGACTTGCAAAGACATTCTAAGAACATAAATAATATATTCAAATTGATCTCAATTGTAAACTATTAAATGGTAACAGCAGGAGAAATGCAATGTCTAAATATTTTTTTTTTTCAATGTTGCTCTAGTTTTGTTTATTTTTACCCGCAAAGATAACCTATTTCTTAGCACCATGGCTAAACGCTTAATTGTTAATAATTTATCCATATGACAGAGAAAACTCATGAAGAAGTAAAAAGTCCTCTTTATATAATTTTTTACTATAGTTTTGTAATTAAATTTTCTAAACAATTTGGTCTTAACTATCCAATTATATTATTAAAACAAAATTATACTATGAATGACAAAGTTCAAATCTTGAAGTTTTGTTATTTGTATGTTAGAAGCTGCGATTGATAATATGAATTAAAACCTCCAGAAAATAAATGACTAAAAACTGGTAATTTTTTGCAATTGGGTTTTCTTTCAATCGGGTTATGCCATTAAATTGAACAAACTGCATGAAATCTATTGTTATGCATTATAATATCAAGTAGTTTTCCGTTCTGTCTATTTTTTTTTTTTATTTGCTGTTCAATTTGCTTCGAGCTTCAACACAATAATATGGTATTTACCTTGTCCTTGAGGAAGGTTCTTTTTCGAAATAACATCCAGTTTTGATGTAATATCTTTGTTTTCTGACTTAAGATCTTGTAGTTCTTTCTTAAGGTTGTTGTTTGCCAGTACCAAATTAGAAATCATACTCTGTGTGAAATTTTCTACAATGTGAATGTTTGGGTAAATTCCATGTACGTTACAGAATGATGTCCCTTAGGCATACTAGTAAGTAAATGAGTACCGAACCGTTCGTTGGAAACGAATAAACCAGAGACAATAGCCCATCGGAAACGTTAAGACACAAAGGCTTCACACAAGTACGGCACAGAAAAGAAAAATTAGGACACACCTACAGAGGAACAACACTGACCCAATACAAACCATGGGTGAGATCAAGTACGCCGTTAGAGTAAGCATTTCTTGTTTTACAAGCGTGTTGAATATGTCTATTCAAGTAATGGGACCAAATCCAGTAAGGAAACAACTATAAGCTGTTAAAGGGAAGGATATGTTGTAAGTTAGGAAACAGATATCCCATAGCGGTCCAAAAGATTGTGTTGTCGACCGTTAAGTTTCGCATTTGTAACATAAGTTGTGGGTAAAATACCCTTGTTTAAGTAGCATGGTTGTGAGCAAATCAGGTAAATCTACCGGAAAACTGTAGACTGCAATGGTCTAAACTTGGTTCAGGCATTTCAACTGAAATGCTGGGTTAGACCGGATTTATGTTTCAACCGAGCTCTATCAAGAAAGTTACTGTATGGACCACATACAGGACCGAAACTTTTTATTTGAAAATTTCTAAACTCGATGTTAAGATATTGAAATTGATCTTTCGTTTGATGATTTTTTTAAGGATTTTTAAAGATGTAATTTTAAAGACCTCTTCAAAGAAATGAAATACATTAAAGTCGTTTATGAAATATAATGTTTAATCGAGAACGAAAATAAATTATAAAAGTTACTACCTTAAAAATCAGCCGAAATTTGGTTGAACCAGTATGCATTTCACATTCTTTTAATCGGCGTTTCAAAATTAAAACTTGGTAATTCACAGCGTTCGAAAATCTCGAAATAGTGCTTCATAACGCATTTGGTATGTGGCGTTAAAACACTGAACATAATTTATGTAACAAAGATAATTTATACAGATTACTTGGTCTATACTTATCCCCGCAACTTTGAATAAAATTTGGGGATATTGTCATTGAACGGGTCAATCAGGTGGTCATTGGTGCAACGCGAACGCCTCCTACATTTTTATATATAATTTTAATATAAAATTGTTGCAAATTTGATGTAGATGCACCACTGAAAAATGTTTACTATCAAACTTGAATCTCCAAGTCCCTGTGGGTGCACAATAAGGTTTTTCCATTTCCGATAAATTTTGTCTTCGGTGCAGTGCGGAGTCCATAAAAAAGTCCTCAGATAAATATACTATCACAATTTAACATTTTGGCTTTCTTATTTCTAAAAATTTATTTACTTTTATTCTGACAATCTCTATATAAATAATGCTAAACTCTCCCCATTTTAGTTGCCAAGTTTTCTTGCAATTTAATCGATAATTGGCTTGTGGTTGTCAGGCAACATACGACAGTTATCTGTTATATGTTATCTTCACCTTCAATATTGGAGATCGTGGAATGTCCACTCGCGAGGATAATTAATAAAATGTCTATACACTTTTAAAATAACATTTCTTCGTGCGCATGCAATAAAACAACATTTCCACCATATGTACAATTTGTGCATTTTTCACAGTTACATCCCTTTTCCCAGTTGAAAAAGTGTTTGTAAGAGTAATTTTAGGCGATATTTTAAGGATCATTTCAGTTTACACTTTTCTGATGTTTTGCATTTACTTTGTCTTTTAAAACCTTTTGATTTCGGCATTTTATAATTCCGTTCGGTAATTTATATCAAATACTTTCATTTGTTTACTCAGATTTTTATATTGTTCTTTGTGCAAACAAAAGTCCCTAGATGTCGATTCTGACAAATGTTGCATGCGAATCGAACTTCTACTACATTTTTGGACACATCGGCAATCGAATACTGAAAAAAAAGAGGAAAAGGGAAATTCAAAAATTATGAATATTAAAACACGTCCAGTACTACTCTTCTAACAAGCAAAAAGCAACCATATATCCTTGAATTCCCTTGATTTTAGTCTGGGTACAATTTCATGCACAACGCTTTTTATCAATGTCTTCCTGCATCCTGTACCTGTCTTTACATTTGGTGATTGCTAGATCAACGATGGTGTCGTCGGCAAAGCGTATAACTTTGGATATTTGATTAGAGATCATTGTTTTATGATGGGAATAGTGATTGTCCTAGAAATGAGCTTGTTGGACTTCGGAATCTTGATGATACTCCGCTTGAGAAAAATGTTTGATGTTGGTCTAGCAACCATATATCATTGAATTCCTTTGATTAAAAATAGTCATTATATATAACTTGACTTCCAGAATGTTTCGACAATCAAATTGATGTCTATAACAATTGTTTTCTGTGTCACACAGCGCGTGAGGGGATCACTCTCGTTCCCGACAGTTATTTATCTAGTTAAATGTTGCTCTTGATGTATGTGTTTGCGAAAAATAAATTTTATAGAAACGTTATTAGTCTTAAATGTATTAAAAGTTTTCCTTTTTTAATCTGTATTATCATCCGTTCTCCCAAAGTGATTATATAAAAATTCAATCAAACAAACATACTTACCTTGCTCTTTATTAGTTTTGGAGATGGCATCAAGTTCTGCTTTGATATCAAGATTTTCCTGGACATTTTTCTCGATAACAATTTTCATATTTGATATAATGTTGTCTGTCAAATTGTCTGTAATGTAAATGAAGAAGATTGCCCGATTACAACACATTGAATACGCATTGTCGGAGGACTTTGAATTGGATTTTATAAACTCTCCCAGAAGTATAACCTTATACACGCAAATGGTTGGTATACATTATTCTTTATACAAAAACCTTCTGTCCACCATTTCATGTGGGTTTCTTGTGCTTTTGTAGCTAAATTATAGAGTTTTCTATCTAAGTTTTTCCCTTTTTCACCATGCTGCATGAGAAATTGGGTAGTAACAATTGTATCAAACAGAATTTTCAAGAGCCGAAATCCGATGGGCAAAAGAAAAAAAGTTGCAAAACCAGAGAGTAAATTATAAACTGCAATGGTCCTTACACATTTCAAAAGAAATGATGGATTAATCCTGTTTTATGAAACGCCTTAAATGTGAAAAAAGATATGCAATATATTAGAACTAGTACAGATAATTAACAGAAGATTGACGGTAGGGGATTAGTGTTGCCATTCAACAGTGGGTTTGGTCTTTATTGTCGAACGAGCATGAGATAGAATTGAATTCGTACTAAGAGAGTCTAGTCCTGACATGAAACAATTTGAGTCCCGTGTTACAGAGAGAGAAATATCGTAATCTGGAGAAACGTAGGAGAATTAAAATATCCATTCGTACAGACGTCGGTGTATATGACGTCAAATTGCACAATTCAAACAGATGCAAATCGAAAGATTAACAATACTTGCTTTAAAGAAACACAAATATTCATAAAGTTTAATTTCTTCGCAAAATTTTAAATGATGTTGTATCACAGAAGTTATATTTGCGAATCTGTGTAATATGGCGTTACTGAGTTGTATATTGATTTGTAGATATTGATATAAACTATACAGTGAAAATAATCTAATTTGAAATGGTAGTAACAATCTTCAAGAATGCATTCTTCCACGTGGGGAACATCAGTGTAAAATTGAACAAATACATTTTAATTAATGCTGCGCATTTTGCAGATAGCTATCTTATCAAGGTGATAAAGAATGTAACGCAAAAGTGTCAAATCAAATACAACAAATTCTGTTAATTATCCAGATATTGCTCTGTTTAATTAGTAATGAATGCTTTAACATGCGTTTGATTTACACTAACTCACTTTTTGTCGTCAAATACTGAATGTCCTTATTAATGATTTCAGTAACTTGTGTTATAAGTTGGTCTGTGTCACAGCCGTGTAGGTTGCAGTCTGAAACAGAATAAAAACGAAAAATACTTGATACTGGATTATAATTTGATATGATCGTTGTAACATTGATGCAGATCACAGTCTTTTCATATACAAAATAAATAAGGTAAAGTGCAAGGACGTATGGTGTTGTTACATGCGCCTTATTGACTTAATTTCAGGCTAATATTGTAAACACAGATATTGTGTAAATGAGAGTTCTGTTGTATTTGACTTAGCAATTAAATAAACAAAAATGGTGTAAAGTTTGACAGTGACCAAACAGTAAGATAAATCGCTTTTGGGAAATTTGCATTTTTTACTTATTTTTGTTTGAAACTTTTATCATAAACCCTAGTCTTGATTGAAAGTAATGAATGTAAATGATATTCAATAAGCCAGGGTAAGTGTACTTTTGGAAAAACTGCAGGAAAACGCACGATATCGGAGATTGTGATAGTTTCCTCAACTGGTTCAATCAACAAAACTTCACACAAAATTTTTTAAATCGGGGCCTAGATCGCTCTACCATATACAAAAATACAGGGTCTGTGTAAAGGCGAACAATGAAAGTGGATTTTTCTTTCTATAAAGTCCACTTGCCTCATAAAAAAATGTCAGATGAGAGGTAGGGACTATTGTTTATTAATTATGAAGGTTGGTGTAAAGCTTTCGAAATTTCATGCATTCTACATTTTTATGCTTCAATAACGTTGAACTTTTAAGACTCTTAAGACGGCCCGGACCATTTGATTCTCTCTCATCTGCGATAATGGCCTTTGTCAGACACTTCACATACTCACATCCGTTGCTTCCAGACGCAATACAAAAAGTACGAATCTACTATGAACTGACCTCGAATTTTCTTCTCTATTTGGTAGTGAACGAATCTCTTGAGATCTTTGAACGTATCATCTTGACAGACTGTTGAGGAGTTTACAGGTCTGCATTTTACTGGAACCACATGGGAGGCACTGTGAACGCCTGGAAATTGAAACATAATTTATAGCCCCAGACTTCTTAGATGAAAAAACAACAAATTATATCGTTCTGAAACTAAAGATTTGAGAAAAAAAAAATACTTTAAAAACTTCATTTATCTTCGATGTGACATATATCAAATAGTTAAATAGTTAAATTATCTATCGTTTTCAATTTCTGAAATAAAACAGACAGAGAAGCATAAATCATTATACTAGGCGTTGCAAAATAGAAACGAATGCATTGCTAGTTATGATTGATTGATTAGTTACGTTTTAACACTAGTGAGCAAAATCACAGCTACATTCTGACGAAGAGAAGTTAATCCATTGAAAAAAGAGAATAATAAATATTGAAAGAGGAAACAATTAGGATGTCAGAAAGGTTTCAATTTCCTATTTTAGACTTTTTGTAAAATTTTGTGTTGAAACATAAGCATTCTATTGTTCAAAATATAGAATTAAATTTGGGGCTTACCGGTCATTTAAGTACAAAAACAGATTTTTTTTTTCAAATAGAGATGACAGGGAAAGTGACCACATGAGTGTATAACTTTAAAAATATATAATATGTTCATACATGCATTTGTTTTTTTTATTAATATCTTGCAAGATACCTGAAGTGTTATAAAATTGCACACTATAATTACCTTCCAGAAACAAAAATGCCAATAGGATATTCATTTTTGGATCCTGAATGTTCTACATACACATAATAAATATATAAACGCTGCAGCAGATCACTGGCGAGGTAGAACAAAAACATATATAGCACTGTCAATTTAAGTGCCTTCAGTCGGATATCTATTTTGTTATCTTTTTTTATTTTAGGAAGGTATACTGCTGAGGTGATTAATTATGTTAATCCATTGTCCACGATGATAATACTACACATTGCAAAGTTATTTAAAGTAAAACGTTGAATATTAAAATCCTTACCATACAATTTATTACATGAATTAGCAGATCATATGGAGACAAGGTACAAAACTTGCTCTATGTTTATAAACATCCGTGGCTTATTCACATTCTGCAATTAAATGAACTGTAATAAATGTAATGACATGCAAATACAATTTTGTCTCCGCTGAAAAAGTTTGGTTCAAGTTTTAACATTTACATGTTAAGGAATGGATAATCGCTATATATCCAAATTAACATTTTAACGGCTGATTATTATGGAAATCACTATTAATTCCTTTGAATTTCCCTCCTTTCATCTCCTCGGTGCAACTCAAGTCAAATTAATTAAAATGCTAAAAGAAACATATAACAAAAATAATTTCAAGGGAAAAGACCCTTTATATGTGTAACATGAGGCATACAATATTTTAGAGGCATACAAGTGCCCAAATAAATTCCGTTGTCACGATAGCACTGAAGTATATGACTACTGGTTCAGTTAGATATTATCTGCAGATGCATCGATACTTTTATTGTGTAGCAACATAATATTTTCTTAAGAAAGCAACCAAAGTAAGCGTGCAATAACTTTCCAAATTATACTAGTGCAATATGACTTAATTTTCATGACCTCATTCACAACAAAAATCAGCATCGTTGCAGACGTTTTTGCTTTGCTATGCAATAAAAGGCATGAATATTGGGGGGAAAAGCTCTCGTAGAATATATATTACAATCGCAAGCTCGTGCATGATAAATTTTACTCGGCAAAATCTTCTGCAATATCTATGCAATAACCCTATAACATTGCACTGTTTCCTGCAGATGGTTATTTCAATTGGCATTTGAGAAATTGCGACATCTATTATTTTTTAAATTTTGTTGAAAAATAAGAGATATCTCCCTCGTGCATAGCTCTGTCCTCGGTTGATTTTGCCTTTCCATTTAGATTAAATTGGTTATTTGTTCTCTCTTAGTTTTAATCATCTTTGAGTTTCTGACCCTCCAAATGTTTCAATTTTAGAAGATACTGAAGAGACATAAGTTTCCATAATGGCCAAATGCAGAAAACTAATTTAACATTAAGTTCGGTATTTAGTTATTCTACAATTTATATCTCGTATGGATATTGTACATATAGGAAATAAAGGTAGGAGACACAACTGGGGCAACGAGTTATGATTGCCACTGAAAAGGGCGGGAAATATGTTAGCCTTTATATAACCTCAAGTGACTGCTAAGTTTCGAAGAACATAGAACGGCTAATAATTTTGAAGGGAGCAAGGCGTTTCACCACAATTTGTCTTCAATGATTCGCAGCAAAGCTTTCCGTATTATGACCTGTCTTCTCCGCAAAGACAGGACATTCCCCTATCCACTATGTGGGAATGCGTCTGGCAGCTTTATAGAACGTATTAAGGTAGTGAAATTGTAAAAGAGGGTCTCATGCCTTTCTATATGTAAAGAGTTTATTTATTAATGACAAGACTTGATGCATTGATCAAGAAAATCTGTCTGGTTGTTTCTGCTTTTTCCTATGAAAGATAGTGAAACTTAATTTTGCTTTATCGGATAGTTGAAACAGGTCTGCATTATCAAAATATGAAGTAAATAAAAAAAAGCAATATTTTCTCTGTACACATTTTTATGATATCAGAATTTAGATAGCTTTATCTTTGTATCCCAAAAAGATAAAAAAAAGACCGATGAGATTACAGTCATGAAGCAGACGACATTCCGTTGTTCCATTGAGTTATTCAAAATTAAGTGTGACGATCCCGAACAGATGAAATGTGACCTTTCCTACAAAATTAACTGTGACAATCCTGAATTTATGAACATTTGAAACGAGAGGGGAGGAGAAATATAGTATATCCTTCCGGATCAAGTGGATTACGATATTTCTCCGGTTCGAGATAGTTAAATTTGTGATTTTCAACATGCGAGTTTTATCGTAATCCATGAGCAAACGGAAGGATATATTGTTTCTCCAATGACTTTTACTGTGTTTCAGGTGCAGATTCAATAGTTCAGCATGGTTGTCAACGTTGACCGCGCTATCTGAAAGCCTAGTAACGATGACGTCACAAAAGACTTTATAAATGAAATGAAACGTTTGCAGGAAACATCACGCAGAAATTTAACCAACTTGTGGATTAAAAGAAATACGTATTTTTAACCAACTGGGTTAACGCGCTAAGAATTGGAGAACAAATGTTTCCACACCGTTCAGGAAATGTGCAAACTGGATAGAAATTAGAGAAAGATATTTCTGTATGTTTTTCGCTTAACGTTTACACTGTGTAAAAACCTGTTGGAAACATAAACCACAAAATGATATTCATCATAGATGTTCCACGTTCACGTTGCAATTAAAGGGCTTATAATATTTTAGCTATGACGACAAAATAGTTCAATTCATGTTATACATGTAGCAGGAAAAAGAAAGAGAAGAGAATTAATTGTTATATATTTAAAAACATTTAGTAAATTGTTCTCCGTCAGCTTTTACACATATTTCGCTTCATGGATATCCAAATGTTTTGATTTGATCTGCACTGACGAGACATATTAAGTTGTCGAAATGCGCATATTCAGAAACTAAAATCAAAGTAACTTCGGTATTTTGTTAATTGAACACTTATGATATAAACATGGAAGTCACTGTTAAATTTATTTGCATTTTTTCAACTTATGTCTTATGTGCAGATCAATTTAAAACATTTCGAATACCAAAACCCATCAATGTAGAAAAATCTGATAGAGTACACATAATCAATACGATTAAAATTTTTAAAAAAAA
Source organism: Modiolus philippinarum (assembly GCA_002080025.1). Classification (NCBI taxonomy): domain Eukaryota; kingdom Metazoa; phylum Mollusca; class Bivalvia; order Mytilida; family Modiolidae; genus Modiolus; species Modiolus philippinarum. Next base: position 21,295 of record MJUU01060873.1, read on the forward strand.
CTAATATCAGCTTAACACAATAAACTTTGCACAAGGGAGATACTCATCAGTTTAAAACAAATATAATAAAATTTTGATATTGCTGTGAAAAATAAATTAGTTTTTGAGAAAATAACGAAATGCTGAACTCAATGGGTAATGAATACAATCAGCAGAGGCATAATTACCTTTATTGCACATTTCGTATGCTGCAGGTGATCATTTTGACAATTTATGCCTGTAATAGATAATTAAGTCACCCAAACGAAGTTTGGTGACTTATCGTTTTTACTCTGTTTCTCAATAAGTCACCAAAACGAAGCTTGGTGACTTATTGTTTTTACTCTGTTTCTTATTAAGTCTCCAAAACGAAGTTTGGGGAGACTTATTGTTTTTACTCAATTCTTATTATTCTTCTTGTTCTTCTTCTTGTCTTTCCGCCTCAAAATTTGTCCACGCAAGAATTCAAAATGGCACCCGTTGCCATGGAAACGGCAAAAAAGGCGGGAAAATCAAAGTGCTCAGAATTGGATGAAAATTTATAGGAAGGTTGTTTAAGACATGAGGAATTGGTTTCAGGTCTCCAAGACTTCGAAAGGGCAATCGTTGCCATGGAAACAGAAAAATGGCGGGAAAATTGAAAGTCAACAGACAGGTTGCTTACGATGTGTGGAAGTGATTTTTAGCCCAGATTTCTGATTTGGGAGTTCGTTTGGGAGACTTTTGTATCAGCATCCTGATACAGTTATAAATTTTTATTATTATTATTCCTAAATGGATTTTTCAAAGTTTGTCCAAACATTATCTCAGAGATGGGTATTCCAAACTTAATGAAACATTGCACAAATGTGGGCAACTACCCCAAGATGTGCAAGAAGGTCTTTGAATTTAAAAAATGACCACGGTCATTGGTCACTTTGAACTTTGACCTCAAATCTTGTGATTGGAAAATATCAAAAACTGTACATGCTAGCTGATTAATTTTTATGGCTAAATGTTTATTAGGTCGTGACGGACCTTTGTTACATTTGGACCGAAAGTCTATGATGCACCGTTCAAGAGTTATGCCCCTTGAAAGTTTCCCCGCCTCTTTTAGCATGTTTTTTTCTCGAAAACGGTAAGAGATGGAAACCTGAAACCTTTTCCATTCAATTTAGGTGATATGTGTTACATTTAAAAATGCCAAGGTCAAAGGTCATTAGTCACTTTGAACTTTGACCCTAGACCTTGTTTTTAAATAACTCATAAACCGTAATAGATAGCTGATGAAATGTAATGGCAAAAATGTGTGTCTTGTTAAGATCTTCATTTGTTACATGGGTCCAAAATTATTGGACCAACCGTTTTCGGTTTATGGGCCGAAAACCGATTTTGATGTCCGAATTTTTTGTTTTTTGCTTATCGCTCAAATACCATTGAAGATACTAAAAAACATTCACGTACAAAATGTTCAGGAAGTCTGGACCTTCAACATGAGGTCAAAGTCACAGCCCTAAAGCTTTATTTCACGTTAAAGTATCAATAAATGCACATATTAAGCTTTGAATGTTGGTTTCATCAATGAATCAATAATGAAACAATAATGACGCAACTTCCTTTCTGATGCAATCCAGTACATATGCTTATGAAGTGTTAACCAGTGAATCAAAGTACTACCGACACTGATAGACGAATAGATAACGAGTTTATGACACTAGTTCTTACATAAGGAACAGAAATTATTACAATCATTGGTGATAAACATACAATACAACAATTTTTCAAAAAGTAATTGTATATGGAATCTGGTTTGGGTGACTTGTGTTTGCATGCAAACATATCATCACTCGTTATTATTATTATTCCTCAATGGATTTTTCAAACTTTGTCCAAACATTATCTCAGAGATGGGTATTCCAAACTCAATGAAACATGGCACCAATGTAGACAACCATCCCAAAATGTGCAAGAAGGTCTTTGAATTTCCAAAATGACCACGGTCATTGGTCACTTTGAACTTTGACCTCAAATCTTGTGATTAGAATATCTCGAAAACTGTAAATGATAGCTGATTAATTGTTATGGCAAAAATGTTTATTAGGTCATGACGCACCTTTGTTACATTTGGACCGAAATTCTATGATGTACCGTTCAAGGGTTATGTCCCTTGAAAGTTCGTCACCTCTTTTAGCATGTTTTTTTTTTCTCAAAAACGGTAAGAGATAGAAACCTGAAACCTTTTCCATTCAACTTAGGTGATATGTGTTACATTTGAAAATGCAAAGGTCAAAGGTCATTGGTCACTTTGAACTTTGAACTTTGACCTTTGATCTTGTCATTGGATTTACTCATAAACTATAATAGATAGCTGATAACATGTAATGGCAAAAATGTGTGTCTTGTTAAGATCTACATTTGTTACATAGGGTTCAAAATTATCGGACCAACCGTTTTCGATTTATGGACCGAAAAACGGTTTTGATGTTCGAATTTTGTCTCTTTTTTTGGCTTATAGCTCAAATACCTTTGACAATACTAAAAGACTTTCAACGTGCAAATTGTTCAGGAAGTCTAAACCTTCAAAATACAAAAAATACCGATGTTACATAGAAAACTGTAAATTTCGTTATGCTGTACACGTGTTTCAAGGAGTTACCTCTCAAAATGAGGTCAAGGTCAAAGGTCAAGGTCACAGCTCTAACGCTTTATTTCACGTTTAAGTATCAATTAAAAAATGTACATATTTAGCTTTGCATATTGGTTTCATCAATGAATCAATAATGAAACCATTATGACGCAACTTCCTTTCTGATGCAATCCAGTACATAAACTTATGAAGTGTTAACCTGTGAATCAAAGTACTACTAACACTGATAGACGAAAAGATAATGAGTTTATGAGACTAGTTCTTACATAAGGAATAGAAACAAATATCTTATAATACATTATTACAATCATTGGTGATAAATATACAACACAGCATTTTTCAAAAAGCAATTGGGAAAGGAATCTGGTTTGGGTGACTTGTGTTTGCATGCAAACATATTATCACTAGTTTGTGTTGTATTTAAACTGTGATTTAAACACCAAGTAGTCAGTTCTTCGGTGCTGACCCAAAGCCGATTTTGTATGAAAACTATCAACATACAATTTTTGTAAAATTGTTGAAAACTAATGAGTATTTCCCTCAAACAAAGCTTTGTCCTTAGCTGGTTTTTTGACTTCCATTTTAGATCATTTTGGTTATTTGCTATAGGTTTTTTCAGCATCTTTGTACTTCGGGTGTTCCAAATTTTTAAATTTTATCTGCGGAGACATAAGTTATCGAATAACTAAATACCGAGGTTACTGTCAATTTACTTTCTGCATATGCGCATTTCGACAACTTATGTCTCTTCAGTGCAGATAAAATCTAAACGTTTGGAAGACCATTTACTCAAAGATATTCAAAAACTGATAGAGAACAAATAACCAATATGACCTAAATGTAAAGTTGAATTGTCATTGCAAAATGTAAATAAGAATAAAACCGCTCGTTTACTTAAAGATGTATGAAACATTTTCGTTTTCATTTAACTGTGAAAAATAATGATGAACATAAGTTATTCTAAAAAATCAAGATAATTTTATATGCATTTACATGTATTTTGTATCTTTTTGTAATCTGCTAAGGGCATAATTTTAATTATCCAAGTTTTTTTATACCTCCTGTTCAGAAGTTGTAGTCCACTGACCTTGAGTTTTTGGTCTTAAAAAATAAAATCAATGCAAAATTCATCGACCCGCTCAAGTTTTTAATTCATATATTTTTTTCCGAAACTTCACATCTTTTCTGTTGGATACATGTATATACGGTTAAGAATAATCATAAATGCAACGTACTTACTGTCCACTATGGCTATTGTTATGTAGGGAAGTAAACAAAAATCTTCACTGCTGATGATGTGTTGCCTTCCCCTCCCCGGGTCCCGAAGTATTGTCCAGGATTTTCATCTCAGCTTCGATGGTTCTCCGTGTACTCTTGGTTGTTCCTCTCTTTCATTTGCCTTCAGGTGTCCAGCGCAGCCAATTTTTAGTGTTTGAAGTTTTGTCTCTCCTGATGACATGGCCTATGGACTTCCATCTCCTTCTCATCAATATTGTGGTCATATCCTATTGGCTTTTCTTTTTTTGGTGATGGTCCTCGGCCAGAATACACGGAGAAATTTAGTGAAAATTTTGGATAAACTCTGCTCCGTCATCCTTTAGCAGTCAGAGCAGTACAGGAGTGTTATTAGTAACCAACTCTGGTATAAATTGAGCATGGTGAAAAGTCGAAAGGCGATCTGTCTTTCCTGCATTATGTTGGTATTTTATTTTCCGTACAAGTAAAACAAATACAAAATGTTCTCTTTAGTGGTAATAAATTATTTAAACGCGATTCCACAGAAGAACGATCTTAGAGACTAAATGGAATGATGAAAATTAGAGACGTATACGGATAAGTTTTATCTGAAAATACTTAAAGATGAATGCATTTTCACCTTCTATCCAGATTTCTAGACAACCCTTAATCGCGTGTTGTTACTTTTTCCTTGTTATTATATATGCATTTAAGTGACCCTAGGTTTGCCATATGAGGCTTCGTGGTTACTTCAAGATAAAAAAAAAACAAACGTTGTTCCATTACACGTACCTGGTTTAACCATGTATTTATTGAGACTTTGTCTCATATGTAGACCATGTGCTGTAAGGTTAGTTACACAAATGTCCATTATTAAACTTAGCCTACCCGAACTCTTAACAATTCATCTTACAGTATATCTCAATGGTCAACTGTCCATATTATTTCATTTAGAAAAAAACCAGTAAAGACACGAAGGATACATTTATCAACGTTAATATACACAAAGAAACGATTTGACAATACCTGATTAAAACATATTATTATATAGAGGACGGTGAAAGATTGAAATTTCTCAGTGAAAGGAAAGTGATAATTAACTGTGAAATTATTTTCCATAATTTCACTCTAGGAAGTGACGTCACAATAGACGTCGTCAACGTTGTTGTTAAGTAAACGTCTCAGCGGATTAACATGAAAAACGTAGTTCATGAAAAGAATCTCAAATTAAACCAATAATTATGAGAGAACTGATCTATATTATAAAAACAATAACTAATCCTAGATTCTGATTATCGAAAATATTCAACTCATGATCGAAAAACACTGTAATTCACTCATGCGCTGCGCGCATTCGTTAATTACTGCGTTGTTCGATCATTCGTTGAATATTTTGCGATAATCAGAATCTCGGATTAGTTATAGTATAATTACATATGAAATTGAAACAAAAAGTTTAAGAAAATAATAAAAAAAAACCTATTTCAGTAAACCTTTCTGGCTATGGCCCTTTCGAAAGCTTGTGTATTTTCAGTGTAGATGAAACAAATTACAATGTAGTTTAATACTATAAGATCATACATAAACTAAAAAGCATAAAGGCCCTGTCACACTATCACGTTCTAGTCAACGTTTGCCGACGTTCACGAATTTTTGTAAGAACGTTGAAACACGGCGAAGAAATTGAAGAAATACTCTTGTTGGACGCATTCATAACGCTAGGCTTACGAATTACAACGCACGGAAAACTTATCCATAACTTGTTTGCAAAGCTTACAGGGCGTGATACAGCGTATGACGTTTCAAAGGCGTTTTACTAGCGTACTTAACGTAAACCAAACGCATCCCTAACGATAGCGTTTTGACGATCTTTCGTCAGATCAGTTGGAAATATCTCACACCAATTTCATTTGCAAATGTAAAATGCAGATTTGCAGGAGGGATAGTTTCCAAAAAATCACAAAATTTATTTAAAAAAAAATATGTCAGTGTAATGCTGAAATGAAGCAGCAATTTACATTCCTATGGAATTTTTGTCTTGCTCTTTAACCATAATATTTATAATAAAACATTGGTTAATACGTTTATCCTTAGTTACAAGTTTACATCCTTTACACAGTTAAAACAATTATCGGGAACTACTACATATCGCACACACTGTGTGCAAAACGTACCTCTAGCGTTTGTCTAACGTGTGCGAACGTCGTGAAATTTTGAGCATGTTCAAAATTTGCCGACCCAACTAACGTTCAACAACGCACGCCAACGTGCCTCTACGTGTTTGTAACGTGCTAATCTATACAGTAAACAACGCATACAAAACAGGTGTATCTAAAAAGCCAGTATGATTTGTCTAACGTTTTGCATATCACAACTTGATCGTGTTTGCAATGTGCCCAATATATTAACATTTTGATATATTGTTTGCATTTAAAAGCAATAAGGATATCTATTAAATGTGATGTCCTGGCTCTATCGTTCTGCTAATTACTATTTATCTCTTTTTACCAAATGTTATCAGTGTAAGTGAAAACAAACCGTCAGTCTTACAAAAAATAATTCAAAGACAATGGCAACTTCGGAAACACCAAGAAACAAGGACATTACATAATAATAGTAAAGAGAAGAAAATGGAAACACATAAACAGATGAACAACATAGTCCTAATACGGGACTTTCGAGATATGAACTCTCGTGTAATTCAAGGCGGAAACGATCTCCTCAAATACCAGTGAAACGGAGTGACTGGATTCTTGATCTACTGAAATAAATATATACCACATAGAATAAATTGAAGTATACACTTATAATTGTTCCTACATGACAAGTCTTTAACATTGTTCATTAATTAGTGATTCCCTTTAAATGTATTGATGTACTGATTTTTTTCATATAGTATCAGAAATGTATTCCGGTTTGAACACGTCTCAGAAGTCTCGTATTTAAAACCATAGGTAGGATCACCTGCAATTGTAGAGTAAGTTTTCCTGCTTCAAATAAGACGCGTTGAACATGTTATATGTATATAAAACATTTTGATTGATGTCAGTGTATACTATGATAACATGTACAGTCAATCAGATGAGACTGTACTGGTGCAATTTTTTCCCAAACTAAAAATCGTATATAGAAATGTACAATGCGAAACATCATTAACATGAAACAAAAATATAACTACAAAAACTGTAAGCAAAGCCTACAAAAACATAACCCCCACTCCTCCAATTGATTCGAGATGGAAAAAAATCTCCAAAACAAAATTCAAGTCAAATCAAATTTTTAAATAGCTGTTGCACAATGGCAATATGTAGTGAACATTAAGTGAAAGTTTCATTAAATTTCACCAAGTGGTATAGGAGGAGTTGTCGCCACAAAGTATTTACCATATGACGGACGAATGAACGAACGAACAGACGAACGGACACCATGATCACTATATACCACCCACTAAAGCGGGGGTATAGCAAATAAGCATATGCGTTTAAGAAAAAGTCACAAAATTAAACTTGAAATATAATGTAATATAATGAAATTAATTGAAATGTCAATTTTCAAGTCAGCATGATTTTAATTTACTAAATTTGAAGGGTATGGCGAAATTTTCGCCAAGTGGTTGAACAATGTAGATTAATAAATATTTCTTCTGCATATCTGTTTCATTCCTTATTATTTATCGTGTTTCGGCATGTTGAACAAAATCAACATATAACGCCGTCAGTAGTTTTGTTTTTTTTTTACCCTTTTTCTGGCGTTATGAGAATACCAAACAGCAAATGCCGAAGTTACTGTAAATATAGTTTCTGCATATGGCCATTTCGACAATTTATGTCTCTTCAAAAAATTTATCCATTAACCAAAATATGTGCGAAAACTTATGGGGAACAAAGTACCGATATGATCAAAAAAGAAAAGCCAAAATCAGCTAAGTAAAATTGTACTTGCAGCTTTTGAAACGTTTCAAACACTGCATGATACTGTTGTTCTTTAAACCTTGATGAAAATTAAACCCTTAAACTTATTGGCCTATTTTTACGTATTACAGATAAATCTTTAACGATATCTAGACATTCCCTTTAAATAGCACACAATGAAATAGGCCGGTTCGGTAGAGTAGGATCTTTTCTGCCTCTGATCGATCAATATGGAAATGAAAAAAATATATCTGCCATCTCTGCTAATCTATTCGTTTCATTTTTTGGAACCTATGTTGCGCGTGAAATTTGATGCTTAACCAACCAAAGTAAGATTCCTCCACCGACTGACATGAAGGTTGGTTAAACATGCTTTATATATAATTGGTGTTACATTTTATCCAGATCTAAACTGGGTACGTTTCTCTTTTTTTTCAGACGTCTAAATTTATTTTTTGAAAATATTGCAGGCGCTTCATCATTTTCGAAGATATATACGTGGCGGCAAATATTTATATTTCAGTAGAAGTTTACTAACAGCCGATTACTATCATCCTAATGGAAATCGAATCAGCCTGATTTGAAACGCAATTAACGTGTACCTAACTGCCAGACGGTGTAATATACTTCAATGTAAAAATTATTAGTAAAGTTAATACAAGAAGTGTACTCCCAAATCTCATTTCTGTAGAATACATCTACATTGATCATTTTACTATGACATCTCCACTCTTATCAGTTTGTTTATCTGGCTTCACTTCTATACATCGCTTTACAACAAGAACACAGGTAAGACATATAAACTCTAGAATTCAGACAAGGTCAGCAAACTGGCTCCAAGGAATATACCCATCTGCCCGCCGAGTATACCTAGAATTAAATATACGATATATATATATATATATATATATATATATATA
>MJUU01060873.1:30070-45581 GCA_002080025.1 Modiolus philippinarum
TATATATATATATATTAAAAACAATCCATTAGAAATGCATACATAGAAATGATTATATGTATGTAGCAGTGAAACCGGTTGGAGAAGAAAATGTGACTTTTGTTTAGTTATATGTGAAATGAATAGGTTTCAAAAAATCCTTGATATAAACAATATCGGGAGTGAGCCTCCTTAAATCATGATACTGTTCAATTGTGTAATATTATACATTAGATACTATAATTTGAATAATGAACTGCTACTGCATCCTCTGTAAAAATGCAATAATCAAGTCTGTATATTAATCTAATCAAATATACTTTATCTTAAATTATTTTGACAAAACCGTCTTTTTAAGTTTGTTATAGGCCAACAATATATGAAATTTAGACAAAATCAAAATATAGGAAAGTTGAATCTATTGTCAATACAGGCAAAAAATCAAACAAAAGACAGTACTATGAACTATGACAGAACTATGATTGAGAAAGATTCAATGAAGCTTTCATGCATATTTCATCAAAATTCAAATAGCATAAGTTTCAGCTAGGTATTTGCCACATTGCTTGCACTCTCCTCAAAGACCAAAAGATGTAGCAGATATGGTATCAACTAAATAGTAGTCATACTCTGTAAACATATTGTGAAGACATTGTGCAAATTTTTATCAAACTTTATTACTTTTCAAACGTATAAGTAGGCAACACTTTCAAAACACTTTGCTCTTTGTGTTTTATTTCATTAACAAATTAACTACAATATTGCACCTATCATACAAACGTGGGCTCAACACCTTCTGTTTTGAAATATTTATGATAACTTTAAATTGATTTTTTTTAAACAAAGCTTACCAACAATATCTTCTGTGTTGTATTCCGGTACTGATTCAACACTCAAGTAGCTCAGTGAGTCGTAATACAACCTTACTTCTAGATAGTTGTCTCTGCAATAAACATTGAATACATAGCAAATTGTACAATACAACTCTTTTGTTTTTCCTGCAGAAGTCGGGTGTCATTTGATCAATTTCTGTCTAAAGGATAAATATTAGAAACAAACAGTTTTATTAGTCATAGTACAGCTTTTCGAAAACAAAATTTTATAATTTATCAAGTTTAATTGCAAAATTGATTTTGTGGGGTGTTATAGGAATCTTCGCATATCATATTTAAATTGCAAAGTGTACTATCGACTGCACAGTTCCAAATGAAATCACGAATATACGTAGAAATTTTAACTTTTGTATGTTTTTTTTTTTAATTTTACTCCATAAGCTTCAATGGAGTAATAACATAATTACCGAACATGGAGCAAAGTCCATGAGCCAAAAAGACCAAATCATGTGGAAACCACCCTAAAGATTTGTCGACCACACTGATCCTGACTTGGTACAGGAATTTAAAAAAAAATGGTTCGTTAAACCGGTTTGTGGAAACCAAAACCTCCCCTTCCATTTCAGTAATATCCCGTAGCAACTCAAAAGCAATTGTTATACATTGCAGATAGGTCGTAGACAGTTAAAAATAAAGTTCACCAAAGTACTTGTATTAATTTAAAAAAGAATCTTAAATCACAGTTCGAACCGACACTTTACACTTTTCCACAAGGGACTTATATCAATCAAAAATCTTTGTTATGATCGTATGAGACAGAAGTGTTTTGAGCCTTGATTAAAAAGGCAGTCACGGAGATAACTATGTTTAATGAGAAAGTCTGTATAATTTGTGCTCATTCTTGCGTAACGAATCAACTGTGAAACATATACTCCATAAGCAGAAGGAATATTACTGTCCATGTTAGGGAAGTTGATAATTTTGAAATTAAAACCTTCCCTATTTCGACATCACGATCTTGTGGACCACTATGAGATATCTGTTTCCCAGATGACAACATATCTTTCTCTTTGCCAGAAAAGTTTGTTTTTCCTCTACCGGATTTGACTTTACTACCGGAGTTGACATGTTCAACACGGCGGGTGTCTTATAAGAAGCAGGAGATGCTTACTCTACCGGTGCACCTGATCTCACCCATGGTTTTTATTGGGTCCGTGTTGTTCATTTTTGTATATGTGCGTGTCTTCATTTTCTTTTCTGTGTCATGTTCATGTTATGTCTTCGTTTTTTTGTTTTTCCGACGTTGCCATCGTCCTTGGATTGTTCTTTTTAGACTGACGGTTCGGTTCTCACTTACTCTATTATTATAAATTTTAGTACTAAGATAACCATTTTCGTCAAATTCGAGATGGAAGTCCAAACAAGATGTAGATCGAATGGACTCTGTGGGTTACATTGATGGGATTAATTTAGCAAAATATGCGTTATTAATGGAAAGACCATCTTCAATATATATATAAGTGAGATTGAAGGATCTAGCATCTTTTATTTTATGATCTTTTACGAGTCCCTGAAGAAATTCAGTCTTGTATGCATATAAAAACAAGCCTGCTAGCAGAGGAGCAAAATATATTATTCACAAAAATTTGGTAATTGTTTTGTATCCTCTTTTTCTTCAAAAAGTTGGATTTGACCTGCACTGAAAAACACCTCTTGTCGAAATTGTCACCTGAAGAACTCAGATTTACAATAACGTTGGTGTCTGGTTATTTGTTGAATCGTGAGAGGAAATTATGTTTTCCTCCTAATAAAATACACATCCAGTTATTTGCATCGCCATGATCATTTCATTCTATATCTTTTTGTTTTGGGATACCTATATAATTAAGTATATAACAAGGAATAATATTAATACGTATAAGCTCGTAAATACTGAAACTACAAGCCAAATAAAGGGCAATAAAGATTTGTTCTAATATAATAATAGCTCCAGTCATTTTTGATCAGAGTCAATAGCTTGGAAAGGGACTTTTGTGCAATAATAAGATGTAGTAATTTAGTTTTCAGACCACCAGTGTCGAAATGTATTAGAGCAAGAACACTTTGCCAGTTAATTTTATGTTTGTTGACGATCCCGCATCCATCTTCCGGTAAAGGAAGATGGATGTGGCATTGCGCGACATCTGGTAATGGATTCCACTCAAACCGTTGCTAAAGCCTTCTTTAACTTACTATAACGACATGCGCAAAGCTCAGTATTGAAGGACTTATGGTTACTTCAAGATGAAGGACAACAATGTTAGCGTTGTTCTATTGCTTTGTTTTACCGTGTATTTGTAGAGACTCGTGTACATTTACTCCATATCCTTTCATTGCTTATTGCTGATTTTATCACGAAAAGAATTTTCAAAACGGAAACGACATTCTTTAGATTGCTTGGAATGTCCTCTATCTGCATGTTGAAATTATATTCGTTTTGTTATCAAATTAATGGTCTTTTAAAGATATTGGTTGCCTTTTCAATACATCGGCAAACGAATACCGAAGCAAAAATGATGAAATGGGGAATTCCAAAATAAAAATACAAAATCACGGGAATCATATCCAACACGAATTCAGATAGCAGGACAAAGACAAAACAAATCAACAAAATGAACAAGAACGCCACAAAATTAAAGCACTAACAGTGTGACCATCTAAAAACTGAGCTATCATCAGGTGCTCCGGAAGGGTAAACATGATCTACTCTACGCGTGGCACCCGTCACACTGCCAGTGAAAAGTCCGGTTTTGTGTTTGTCAGTCCGGTAATCAACTCTTGATCTACCAAAAGATATCTATTCTGTGAAATAGAAACATTGTAACGGTCGATACGATTTCTCATTGTTAAATTTAAAAACAAAAAGTCGATGTATTTCTTTTTTCGCTGTGAAGATATTTATGCTGAGATTTTCATTTTTCAACATATGGCATGGTGGTATCGTATTATAGACACTTAAATTATATACTGCAACTGAAGTATATTTTACGAAAGGATGTTATATGAAAATTGCAGGTACTAAGTATTTACAAAATGTTGTGCATTTATTTTTGCATAGTTTTGAGTTTTAAATTTAACCAACATTGTAGCAAACTAATACATCGAAGGAACATTTTTAAATTATTATACACTGCATGTACGTACTTGAAATACTTACTTGAGATAATTGAATCCCATGTTATTTAATGCTGTCATATATACCTCGGCAGGGAAGACTGCTGTTGATATAGACTGATCAAATGTTGTAAATTCACAGGATATCAAACATCTGCATTGATCTTTAAGGTTTGCACTGGAATCAAATTCAACTGTAAAAAGAAAAGGAAAAGAGTCAAGAATAATCAAATCAGCCCTGTAACTTATAAATTTACAAATTTCTTCAAATTCTTTTAATATAAACGTTGATTAAAATATGCTTTACAACCGCGATTTCTTGAATCAATACAATTTTCTAGGTATTCCGATATTATAGTGACGTCGTTAACACATACTGTTTTTTAATTAGAATTTTAACAATTTTCAGCATGATTTTAGAATTTTTGGGGCAAAAGATATTCCGATCCAATATCTTCGATATCATTGTGTTAATATTGATCCTTGCAGATCTTCGTATCAGATATTTTACGAAAGGATATGGAGTAAATGAACATGAGACCATAACACATATGTTTACTGCAACTGCAATAATTCTAATGAGCTGTATGGCCATTTCGGAAATTAATTCCTCGTCAGCAGCACTAGAACCCAATCAAAGGAAATCCATAATTTCAAAAAATGTTTCAAACGCATAAAACTGTTTTCCTATAATATTTTTTATTATTTTGCACTAGAGGATGTGGCCAATAATACCCAGTATGATTTAATCTCAAATTTAGGGTAATAATAAAATTACCGATCAAAATTCTCATAAGCCGAACTCCAAAACAATTTATATATACGTCTAAAGTGATACACAACAACATCAAAATAAAATTATTATAGAGAAATTTAGGCAATAAAAAACCTAAATTGATCTAATGACGAAATTTTCACTAGACCTACTAGCTTTCTCAACGTCTCTCGATAAGTGATCGTAAAAAATATTTACATACATCGAACGTCAAAGATATTTCACCTGGACACAATATTACAATTTTTACACAAAGATATTTTTGTACCAGACTTGTGACAAAACAAAACTGAAATAAATTAAGAAAATGGGTAGGGGCGGGAAATTAGCCCCGCTAAACACTATATGTACAAACACCACTTCTTTAATAAATATATAAACAAATACTGTGAAAATGAATACTTAAATAAACGGAATGAAAAACAAATTACTACGATTTCTTGTTAATGCCATCCGGATGTAATGCACATAACTCTCTGATCCAGAAGCTTTCTCTCGATTGTCTCTGTTTATCGCTCCAACCCCGCACATGATCAATGATGGTCACTTTTGATCTTGCAAACAAAATCTTCCACAGAATGCCCAGGTAATTTGAAATGTTGACTGACAGGCAGAAATGGTTTTTTGGTGAGGTCACTGAGGTGTCCATTCATTCTTTTGTTGAGCGGTTGGACACTTTCACCCACATACTGTAGACCACAGACCTGGCAGTCAATGAGGTATACGACATTAGGTGTCTTACAATTTACATTGCAGAACACCTTGTATACCCTACCTGTTTTTTTGCTACTAAATGTTTGTGTTTGTTGCATTTGCTGACAAAACTTGCACCTTCTGTCATCACAAGGTTTGCATTGGCCAAGTGGTGACGAGTTTTGCGGAAGGTTCGCTCGGACCAAAGTAACTTTAATGCTTTTGGGTCGTCTAAAAGCAATGATAGGAGGCTCAGGGAACAATTTCGATAGTTTTTTGCATTTTTCGATTTCTTTCCAGTGATGACGGACCAAGCTCGAAACGTTTGCCAGCGAAGGATGATACGTGATGACCAAGGGAATTCTTTTATTTACCTTCTTATCTTTGTATTGAAGGAGTTCGTCTCTGGTGACCTGGCATGCTCTATTGAACCCTTTTTGTATGACTTTGTATATATATATATATATAAATATATATTGTCATAATTGGCAAAAATAACGCTGAAAAATCAGGGGTTTCTCAAAGTAGTATAGAGGGACTGTTCGCCAACACTTCGTGTTCTTTCGGCAACGCTTCGTGTTTCTATGCCAACAGATCCACCGCATAGTATATATAGTAGTATAGAGGGACAGGCAAAGTCGTATTTGCGATGGATCCATTTTTTTGCAAGGTTATTCGTTTTTATATATCAACTTTTATTAGTTTACTTTGGTCAATGCAATCACCCAAATCATCATAATTGTGTTTAATTTTCAAAGCACTGTTTTACGTTTAAACAACAAATACCAAAATTGAATGCAAAGAAGTATGACCATTTAGACGTGAATTTTGTACCTGTGTAATTTCAAAATATGCTAAATTCGTGATATTGGTCTCTGGTACGTGTACTTCCTAGGAATAAAACCAATTTATGCAACATATTAGCAATCGAAGTGGCTGAAAATGGCCTTTTGTGTACATTTGAGCAATTCCCCCATGAAGGACACCAAGAACCAAACAAAATGGCAGTAAGTTTAGTTTGGCTCTGGAGATGCTTTACAATGAATTTCAACAAAAACCTACAAAAATTGTTAAAATCTGTTCAAATTACATTCAAAAGGTAAATTAAATGGTTAAATCTTTAAGGAAACAAAATATATATGCATTTGAATCGATTTTGTTATGATAGTTTATAATACAAAACAGTTTTTGAGAAGATTTGATGCAATCTAAAAATTGGTTTGCCAAAGGAAAATGAATCACGAAAAAGTGGCCATGCGCTTTTTATTTCTGTAGATGGCCATATTTATGATAGCTCATGTCCCTCTAGTTCTAGAAACATGGAAGAGGGAAAGATGAATCCCTCCCTTTCGTCTAGATAAGAATTGAAATTTCGTGCAGAACTTAAACGAAAACTGTCAAAAAACCTGGAACTCTACACTTTTGGTAGGCTATATCCATCGGTGAATGATTGTTGAAAGTCTGTTTGTACGTACTTTATTTTGATATGCTCTAAGCGGTGCCGCGTTTACGTGGTATGGAGTCGGGAGATGATAATCGTTTTCAAATTTCATTTATGGTTATAAACCTGTGTGCAGGTAATAAATGAAACAAATACCTTATTATCTAATGATGAAAATATAAATATATTGTGGGTTACACTTAAATGATGTCCAGGTGGTAGAATCGCATTCAAATTTCGTTTATGGTTAAAACTTGCGCACTTAATATACTCATAAATGTAAACAAATACAATTTATTCTATTGATGATAATAATTAGCAATTAAAACAGTTTGCACGATTTCAACATAAAGTATTAAAGAAAATGACTGTGTATTTATGCCATTACATGTATAATGATTAATATACACATGTTACCTGTTGTTGGTACACTTAAATAGATTTATTTATTATCTATCGTATTTAAAACTTGTGCATTGATAGTAATAAATGTAAACAAATACCATTTAATCTATTAATGATAATGATAAACAAATACTATCTAATCTATTAATGATAATAATGAACAAGAAACAGCGTGCATGATTTCCAAATCAACACAGTAAAGGAACAGACCAGTGTACTATGCAATGATATTGATAACCTATACACATTTAACCTGTTGAGGGTAGTGCGTAATGATATTGAAAATAGATCTACTGCTAAAATAGGGACAATCTTTTACGACATTTAATTTTTTGGTGTTATTTGGCATTTTTCTCTCATTGTTTTTCTGGATATTTCGTATTAAAACGTGTTTTTATTTGTGAAATGATACTCTTGCCAAGACAAATCTTGCACTCTATTGTCATCACGCGGATTAACTCAGCACTGTAATTGGGTCCTAAATCTAGTAATAATACTTTTCTAAGAATAGATATATATGAATAGATCAAGTATTATAAAAAGCATACTTTTTATTACCAATTTTGGGTTGGTAGGATTGGTTCTGCAATTGTGCCGACTTACAACAAAATCTCATGGATATGAATATTGGTGTCTATCTACCTTAAATGAGAACACAGAAAAACAATGACATAGTATCTCCATCATGCAAAGCTCTGTCCTTAGCTGATTTTGCCTTACATTTAGATCATATTGGGTATTTGTTCTCTAGCTATCAGTTTTTTAACATTTTTGATTTTATGGTCTTCCAAACGTTTAGATTTTATCTGCACTGAAGAGACATAAGTTGTCGAAATGCGTATATGCAGAAAATAAATTCACAGTAACTTCGGTATTTGCTTATTTGTTACCACTGGGCTGAAGCTTCTGCTGGTTGACTGTTAGTCCCCGAGGGTATTCACCAGCCCAGTAGTCAGTACTTAGGTGCTGATCCGAGAGCCGATTTTATTTCGAACCTTGCAATATCTAAAATTTTGGTAAATTTTGATGAAAACAAAGGAGTATCTCTCTCATGCAAAGCTCTGTCCTTAGCTGATTTTGGCTTACATTTAGATCATATTGGGTATTTGTTCTCAATCAGTTTTTTAACATTTTTGATTTTATGGTCTTCCAAACGTTTAGATTTTATCTGCACTGAAGAGACATAAGTTGTCGAAATGCGCATATGCAGAAAATAAATTCACAGTAACTTCGGTATTTAGTTATTAATCATTTTACTGTACAGACTAACCAATCTCTTTGCATCTGATTTATATGTGAACTATGCAATACTTTGCTCCTTTTGAATACAAGTTGTTTAGTACTTATTTTGCGATAAAATCTGCAAAACAACGTCAGTAGAATACCGAAGGAACAAAGCACAAGATTACATAATTCAAAGTCCATAGACAAAGCAAAATGAAGACGGCAGACGGAAGACAACATACCCACAAAACATATCTGCACTGAAGAGACATAAGTTGTCGAAATGCGCATGTGCAGAAAATAAATTCACAGTAACTTCGGTATTTAGTTATTAATCATTTTACTGTACAGACTAACCAATCTCTTTGCATCTGATTTATATGTGAACTATGCAATACTTTGCTCCTTTTGAATACAAGTTATTTAGTACTTATTTTGCGATAAAATCTGCAAAACAACGTCAGTAGAATACCGAAGGAACAAAGCACAAGATTACTTAAATCAAAGTCCATAGACAAGGCAAAATGAAGACGGCAGACGGAAGACAACATACCCACAAAACACACCAACACTTAAAATATAGCACTAAAAACTAAATCACTAACAGTGTGAACTCTCCAAAAACAGTGTGACATCACGTGCTTCGGAAAGGTCTGTATACAGCTACCGTTACACTGCCAGTGGGTCAATCCAGGGTAAAGTCAAAATCAGTAATGTCAAATCAGGTAAGACGTAAATCTAGCTGAAAATGTCCGTTTTTTGATTTGTGATAACAACATCTCATATCTATCTATGATG
Organism: Modiolus philippinarum; assembly: GCA_002080025.1. Lineage (NCBI taxonomy): Eukaryota > Metazoa > Mollusca > Bivalvia > Mytilida > Modiolidae > Modiolus > Modiolus philippinarum. Next base: position 39,372 of record MJUU01060873.1, read on the forward strand.
ACGCGGTGACGGCCATAGAATTATTGAAGGGACAAAAGTAACAACGGCTGAACATATACTTGACTCAGCAATTTTTCTGACAGTGCTTTTGCTGTTTCCAAAATTGTGAAATATACACTCAATATGCTGCTGAGAAAGGGAAAGTTTACAATTGGGAAGTCAAAATCATCACGTTTGTCATATAGCCTAGATAACTCTTATCTTCATCCACTTTAATACACAAGGATGCTAAACCGAAGTGTGATTTGTGATTATCACGTACCTAGATTTTGAAGTTGGAGTATAAGTAGGAGTGGCAAATGAACTGTCAATACCCATCTCTTAAACAAGACAGTCTAAATATTGTTTCTTATATTAACACACAAACATAACATTGTTAGCAGCTTTATCAGCAGGTACTACGACGTTTGTCAATGTTTTTTTAACAAGAGGATCATCAAATCTACTGGGCGTTTTTAGTTTTCATAGATGTTTTCAAGCGCGGGATACGATTAATAATTAATGACTTAATTGACCTGATCCAGTCTGGCAAAGCGAATCATTACCTTCATTCTGATAGTAACATGTTGCAATTTCAGCTGGCGAACAGAGCGTTTCATTTCCTACAAGAAAGTAAATATTTGACAAATTATTGATTGCATAAACAAAGGTTAAGGTAAAAGTAAAAAACTATGTCTACAAATATCAAATATTCAAGGTTCATACGTTATTGACAATATTATTGCAATATTAATATACCCTTCTCTACCAAACAATATCATTACAATATTAATATATACTTGGTTTCTTTACCAGACCATAATTACAGTACACAGAAAAAATATCAGTAAATTGTCAGTTTAATTTCCATTTCACAAATGCTAAGTATATTCTCGGTTGCTAACAATAAAACAAACGAACAGTTTTATACTTTGGTGGTTGAGCGACCAAACACCCGATCTTAGTCGTTTTAAGGTATTTTTATGTTTTTCCGGCCATTTTAGGTGTTTACTGTTATCTTTGCTATACTAATATACTATTTAACAGACACGATTTTATTTATTTCATTCTATTTATTAATTCCTATATTCCTCTAAAATGTAATTTACTAATATCACAGTTTTAAGTCACTTCTCCTTTCATGTTTTAATAATATTGTCCTATCAGTGTAAATAATTTCAGCATCAAATCAAATGATATTTATGATCGCAAACAACCAGATTGTCCAAAATCAGTGTGAAACAGATACTCATTGGCACTTCGTTAGAACCAGAACGAGGAATCATCCAGTTATAGAAAAGTATATTTTTATATAGCCTAGATGTCCTTGTAGTCTTGGGTGCTGGACGAATTATAGGCGGTGTTACTATAGATATAACAGCAGCGACGGTTCGATTCCCGGAGAGGGGAATACCAGATATGGATTGATATAATTTTACAGACATAACAATGTTGGGATGGATGTCAGACAATATATATGTGTGTGTGTATAATATGAATACAATGTTTATGTTTTTTTCCCAACAACTAACTGGTTTTCCGTCTATAGAGCTACTGGGCGCGTTCCAAGTGTGGGGAAAGGGGGATGCCTTGCTTTTGCGTGGTAGTCAAGTCATAATACGGAACCATTGTAGACAAACTGTGGTGAGAAACACCACGATTCATTCAATATATATCCCGTCTGTACTTTTCGTACATGAGCAGACTCGTTTGGTCGTATTGAAAGCTGAATTCCAATTTCTCCAACCATCAAGTGTCAATCAAAACAAGTTGCCCCATTTGTCCCTTTTTAAGTATGTACTTTTATATCTTTCTTTTCTTTCTTTTTTTATAAATTTTGGAATTGATTAACTTGTTTTCGTCCTGACATAGCTGAAATATTGCTTACTAGACGTAAAACTCTTAATTAATTAATCAATATGTATTTTTTTTTTCAACACACAAGTTTTATGTACGAGTCATAGTTGTCGAAATGTTCAAATTACGAAGCTCATCTTCAAAGAACTGAGGAATGGTACTAAATGCAACAGTTAACTCCAGAGATATCTTAACTAAGTAGTAGAACTATAACAAGATAACCTGGATCTGTAGCCGCTCTACATCCACATCGGCTAACAATGAAATCTCGCCGACATTCTAACAGGCATCCAGTACGGCTATAGAAAGGATAATACTTCAATGTGTTTTTATATCCAGAAGCTTTAACATCAATACAATACTGGTCCCCTCCAGCTTTGTAAGGTGATGGCAAGTATTTGTACTGAAATATATGAAATATAAAATGTGTGAATCACTTATCGGAAATGCTTCTGCATGTATTCTTGAAGAATTTAATTAAATGTTGATAGGGTATTTCAAAATAAATGGTCACCATCAACCATTCAATATAGGAACTCTTGTGTAATTGAAGGCAGAAATATGGGCCTCAATTACAAGAAAGATGGAATGAATGGTTCCTGGCCTATAAATATATTACTCCTGAAATCATACTATCTATTCACTTGAAGTGTCTTTTTGTCGGGCAGTGGATGACAGCGATTGTAAGAACACTTCGCCAGTTAACTTTAAGTTTGTTGCAATCCCGCATCCATGGATCATTAGGATAAAAAAGCATGGATGTAGCGTTGCTCGACAATTAGCAATGAATTCCGCTCAAACCGGTGCTAGGGGCCGTCTTGAACTTGCTATGAGGTATGAGTAAAGCTCATTGTTGAAGGCCTCATGGCGACTTCAAGATGAAGAACAACAATAAAAGCGTTGTTCCATTGCTTATTTACCATGTATTTGTAGAGACTTTGTCTCATTTGCATTTACTCCATATCCCTTCATTGATAATTACATAACTTTCTCACATGACAACTGTTTTAAATTGAAATTGATTTAAATGTACGAAAAACATTAAACCTGGAACGCTCAAGATTGATTTAACATAAATCATCGTCAGTTCAAAAGCGTTAAAGTGATAAATGTTCCTACTGGGTATATTAATGTTTTGATTTTTTGGTGAAATAAAAGAAATTTTCCGATGACAACAATTAACTCGAAATTTTCGTATCACTCAATAATTGATTCAGTAAATACCTGTGCGTGATAAAGGCATAGAAGTGTATTTTCAAATCTACTCTGAAACTGCTACTAAAAGTCCATCCAGAAATGAACAGTTGACGTTATTTAATATTCTAACATTGCATTAGTTAATTGTCAACCAGTATAATACTAGATGACCATACATTTCGCACATGCGCAAATGGTATTGGAATATTAGTAAACCAGATGAAACCACAATATTTTTAATTTCGTTTGTCTTAGCTAATGAAGGAAAGAAATGTTCAGAACAGTTTTTAACTAAATCATGCCATTCAGATACGTAAATGTGTATTGTTTTGCTTTCGATTTGAATTTTGAACCTGCATTGTATTTGAAAACGTCAGATTGTGTATTGTGACGTCATAGGCACAGATAGCAATGGAGCCGGGAAATCTGCCTTCTCTATGGTCGCTTCGGAATAGAACATTCCATTTACTGTCATATAAGAATCGAATTAATTCATTGCAGATATGTATATGGCATGCATGGGGTAATGCTAATGTGTAATGGTAATACATTGCAATGCATTACATATTTTTAAGTAATTCAATGTAATGTGTAATGCACCGATTTTTGCATTATATGTAATGGTAATTCAATGCATTACTATCACAAAAATGTATATAATTCATGCATTACAGTTCATTACTATTTCATGCTGTACAAACGTAGAAGGATCAAAAACAAAATTAAACTTTATATAAATTAGAAAAACTGTGAGCAAAGCTCACTGATATATATACCCCCGCTCCCCCATTTGATAGTCAAATTAATTTCTGAAATTGAAGATGTCTTAAAGTTTCATGAAAATCTATTCAGCGGTTCAGGAAGAGTAGCGAATAAGAGATGGGTACCAATTTGTAATAAAATGGCCATGTTTTGCTATGGGATACCCACAAAATCAATTAAATCAAATTCTGAAATAGGAGGTGCATACTACATTATGTCACAAAGACTGTATTTAAGTTTCATGAAAGTCCATTCAGTGGTTCAGGAGGAGTAGCGGATAAGTGTTGGTGCCCTCAGGTGTAACGGACGGACGGACAATCCTATCATTATATACCCCATCTTTTCAAGCGGGGTATAATAAGACCCAAATAGGCTATGTCCTTATAATTTACAGACTTTCATCCATTTTACTGCACGATTTCCATTAAAATAAATCCTATTAAAACTAACACAATTAATATGAAAAAGAAAGGAAATGGGGTAAATGTCAAGGAGACAACATCCCATATCCAGGTTAAAACGACCCAATGGAATCATCTAGGAGTCACCGTACGGTCTTCAACACCGTGAGGAACCTCACACTATATAGCAAGCCCTAAATGGCCCCAAAAAGGTAAAAAAGTGAATAAATAAATGGAAACAAACCACATCCAATCACCCAAATATCAAGAAACCAAAATTTTATAGAAGACAAGGACAAGCCAATGAACAACATATTCCTGACTTGGGACTTGCAGTGGGGTTAAACTCGTTTTCTTGGATCCAAACCCTCCCCTATGTGTGGTGAATGGCTAAACATTAAATACACAAAAAGACTCACAGTAAAAATCAAACTAGAAAAAAGTCCAACTTATTAAGACGACTACCCTTACAATGAAGTACATAAAACATGAAGACAATACACACAGGTAGTGTCTAGACAAATGTTCGCAGTTACTGGCAGCTAGCTAAGGACATAATTTCCTTGACTATGATATCAAGCCTTCTTACATATGAAACTTCAATTGAAATACTTCTAACTAGATGAAAGAAGAACATGATATTATGCAAGTACATATTAAGAATACATGTGTCCTAAATGAAAAGAATATAAAAGATGATATTTAATCGGGGTTTAATCGAATGATAAACATGATAAAAAATGTTTAACGTAATGTATAGAACATCTAAACATTCTTGGTCCACAAGCCTGTTTATTTCATGACAACCAATGATTTTCCCTTTTTAATTGTTCAAACAGTTTGTTTACTCCAAAGACACTGGCATTCTATCATACAGAACTAATGTTTTCCCAACCAAGAAAATAATATTTAGTGAAGTCATACACTGGAGAAGAATTAAATGAAATAAATTGATTCTTTCATTCGATTATAAGTTTGGACTCTGTTGTAAAAACAAAACTTAATTAACAAAAGTGTCAAAATAAATGATCAAAAGATTGTTGTATCCTGTCAAAATTTTCTATGTCATACAGGAGACAAAATTTTCTATGTCATTTTAATCACCTGTAATTAGAAATATTAGACAACATATACTGTATAGATTGGTTTGAAAATTACAATTATCTGTTAAAACAAGAGAACCTTGTTGGTCAATAAAATTCAGATGAATTGAACACTTAAAATTATACATTTTTTCATTTCTTCCAAGGAAAGACAGAGGTGTATGTATGAGTTGATTTATTTTGTTAGTTTTTTTTATTATTAAAATGTCAAAATGTAATGGTAATTCAATGCATTACTAAGCTAAAGTAAAGGTAATTCAATGCATTTCTTTGCAAAACTCATGTAATGGTAATGGTAATTCAATGCATGTTTCTCCCAAGTAATAGTTATTCAATGTATTACATTGCAATGTAATTCACCCCATGCCTGGTATATGGTTATTGTCTTTTAACCGTGGACTGGGGATCTATATTCGTAAAATCTAACCCCTCGCTAACACTCTGGGTTAAATTCGAATATAAAGGCCCAGCCCATGGTTAAATTTCAAATAACTATATACCTGCCATGAATTATTTCTTAATTTCATTATAGTCACCATTGACTTTCATAGTTGGCTTTGTCAAGCTTTTAGCATATAAACTTGGGTATTAATATGCTAAGTTAATGTCTCACGTCCTTGTTTTGTCTTTGTTTTTATCTGTTACCGTTTCTGCCATGTCTTTGGACTTCGATTTTTGTAGTCATCGCTTCCCTTGTTCCTTCGGTATTCTACTGCCGTTGTTTAATGTAACTTGTCAAGAGTATGTATTTAATTCTATATAATTATACCTTTGTCATTGTCATGGAAACATATGTAGACACACCAGCTGATAAAATAAACCCTTTATTGTTGAAATCAGGTTCCTCCTCTGGGTCATGGAGAACAATCTGCAAATATCAATTGTGAATTTTTTCATAAATTTTTGCCTTT
>MJUU01060876.1:0-19642 GCA_002080025.1 Modiolus philippinarum
ATTAGAGTAGCCATTTCTAATCGTTTTAAAGATTTTACGATAAAAAAACGTATAAATTTGCTATGACCTTGACCGATGACCTTGTTGACCTTTGACCTTGGGATCAAATTGAAGGTCTCTCCTTGCTGATTAATTTGATATGTTACATGACCATACTATCTGTAAAGGTTTAAAAGTTATACGCAAAAAACCTATTTCTGAAACTGTCAAGGGCAATAACTCTTCAGGGAGAAATCGGAGAGCTTCGGTCCAAATGAGACAAATGTAGCCCTTGACATGTTGAACATTTTTGCTGCTGTACTTTTTCAGCCATCTATTACGGTTTCCGAGTTCATCTGATAACAAGGTCAAAGGTCAAGGTCAAAGGTCACCGATGACCTTCAACCTGGTACTCAAATTGAAGGTCTTTTCATGCTGATCACTTTAAACATATATGCTTACTATATTATCTGTAAGCGTTTAAAAGTTATTCGCAAAAAACCGCTTTACCAAAACGCGTCAAGGGCTATAACTCAAAAACCGTTCGTCCCACTGTTTTCTTTCTATTGAATTAAATGTAGATGTCAATGAGAGGAACATTTTTGCAATATGTTTTCACAAATTTTTTGTCGTTTCCGAGATATCGCGATAACAAATTTTCAGATGGCGGCCATTTTGGAAATGGCGGACGAAAAAAAATTTTGACCCCAGATTTGTAATCAGCGTCATTAAAGCTACCTGGATACCAAACTTCATAAAATTCCGATAACTTTGAGAAATCGACAAAATTAGGGGTCAAAAACGCGTAACCGGGGTCGCGACCCCAAAACTTTTTTTTTGCATGATAAATCATCCTGAGGTTAAATGAAACATTTCCCCCCATTCAGAATTTTCATATCGGTTACGGTTTCCGAGTTTACCTGATAACAAGAAAAGCAGGGGGCGGGGAGATAACTCTGTTACTAAAAATAGATTTCGTCCGGGCCCTGGTTTCGGAAGAGAATTTCCAACTTCCAGTTACTTCGCGAAGTTTCGAAATGATACGTCAAAAGGTTTTCCGTACAGAGACCTTACGGAAGAAGAATAATAATAATTAAAAGGTCAATTGTTCAGAGAACAATTGCAAGGTCTTTCACCAGTTTTCACCATGATTTCAGGAAAGTCACTAATTTTCCAATATAATGTTTTCAGAAATTTTTTATCGTTTCCGAGATATCGCGATAACAAAATTTCGAATGGCGGCCATTTTGAAAATGGCGCACGAAAATTTTTTTGTGACCAACCAGAAATGTAGATCTTAATGAGAGGAGTATTTTTGCAACACAATGTTTTCATAGATTTTTTATTGTTTCCGAGATATCGCGATAACAAAATTTCGAATGGCGGCCATTTTGAAAATGGCGGGCGAAAATTTTTTTTTCACCAACCAGAAATGTAGAACTTAACGAGAGGAGTATTTTTGCAACACAATGTCTTCATAAATTTTTTATCGTTTCCGAGATATCGCGATAACAAAATTTCGAATGGCGGCCATTTTGAAAATGGCGGATGGAAAAAAAATTTTACCACGGATTTGTAATCAGGACCATACAGGCTACCTGGATACCCAATTTTATCAAAATCGGATAACTTTAAGAAATTTGCATAATTAGGGGTCAAAAACGCGTAACCGGGGTCGCGACCCCAAATTTTTTTTTCGCATACTGAAACATCCTGAGGATGAATGCAACATTTTCCCTACATCAGAATTTTGATATCGGTTACGGTTTTTGAGCAAACATGATAACAAGGTTTTCGGTCTTCGGCGACATAACTCCGTCACTAAAAATAGATCGGTTTCACAGGGTCAGTGGCTTCGTCCCCTTCCAAAGCCGATTAAGGGTACCAAGTATCGAATTGATATGTTGCGACACTTTTTCGCTATGGGCGGAAGAAAAAAAAGAAAAATAATAATAATTAAAAGGTCAATTGTTCAGAGAACAATTGCAAGGTCTTTCACTAGTTTTCACCATGATTTCAGGAAAGTCACTACCGGTTTATAATTGCATTTATTTCATTTTCTCCTGTACATTTGATCACCTATTTTTACTGTTGTAAAGATTTTATGGAAAAAAAACCTAAAAATTGGCTATGACCTTGACCTCTGACCTTGATGACCTTTGACCTTGTGCTCAATTTGAAGGTCTCTTCCTACTGATTAATTTAATATGTTACTTGACTATACTATCTATAACGGTTTAAAAGTTATATGTAAATAATCCTTTTCCGAAACGCGTCAAGAGCAATTACTCTTAAGAGAGTCATCGGAGAGTTTCGGTCCAAATGAAACAAATAGAGCCCTTGACATGTTGAACATTTGTGTTGATATAGTTTTTCAGCTATCTATTATAGTTTCTGAGTTTAACCCCTAACAAGGTCAAAGGCCAAGGTCAAAGGTCACCGATGACCTTCAACCTGGTACTCAAATTGAAGGTCTTTTCATACTGATCACTTTAAACATATATGTTTACTATATTATCTGTAAGCGTTTAAAAGTTATTCGCGAAAAATTGATTTACCGAAACGCGTCAAGGGCTGTAACTCAAAAACGGTTGTTCGCAGAGTTTCGCACCTATTGAATAAAATGGAGATAATAATGAGAGGAGTATTTTTCCAATATAATGTTTTCAGAAATTTTTTATCGTTTCCGAGATATTGCGATAACAAAATTTCGAATGGCCGCCATTTTGAAAATGGCGGACGAAAAAAATTTTTTGACCTCGGATTTGTAATCAGGACTATAAAAGCTACCTGGAAACCAAATTTGGTTGAAATCCGATAACTTTGAGAAATTTGCATATTTAGGGGTCAAAAACGCGTGACCGGGGTCGCGACCCCAAAAAAGTTTTTTGCATGACAAATCATCCTAAGGATGAATGTAACATTTTCCCCACATCAGAATTTTGATATCGGTTTCACAGGGTGACTGGCTTCGACAGGCAACTAAGCCGATTAATACCACCAAGTATCGAATTGATATGTCGCGACACTTTTTCGCGAAGTGCGGCAGAAAAAAAAAGAATAATAATAATAATTAAAAGGTCAATTGTTCAGAGAACAATTGCAAGGTCTTTCACCACTTTTCACCATGATTTCAGGAAAGTCACTACCGAGATTATAATTGCATTTATTTCCTTTTCTCCCGTACATTTGATCACCTATTTTAACTGTTGTAAAGATTTTACGGAAAAAAACCCCTAAAAATTGGCTATGACCTTGACCTCTGACCTTGATGACCTTTGACCTTGTGCTCAAATTGAAGGTCTCTTCCTACTGATTAATTTGATATGTTACTTGACTATACTATCTATAACGGTTTAAAAGTTATATGTAAATAATCCTTTTCCGAAACGCGTCAAGAGCAATAACTCTTAAGAGAGTCACCGGAGAGTTTCGGTCCAAATGAAACAAATAGAGCCCTTGACATGTTGAACATTTTTGCTGATATAGTTTTTCAGCTATCTATTATAGTTTCTGAATTTATCCCCTAACAAGGTCAAAGGTCAAGGTCAAAGGTCACCGATGACCTTCAACCTGGTACTCAAATTGAAGGTCTTTCCATACTGATCACTTTAAACATATATGTTTACTATATTATCTGTAAGCGTTTAAAAGTTATTCGCGAAAAACTGATTTACCGAAACGCGTCAAGGGCTATAACTCAAAAACGGTTGTTCGCAGAGTTTCGCACCTTTTGAATAAAATGGAGATAATAATGAGAGGAGTAATTTTCCAACACAATGTTTTCATAAATTTTTTATCGTTTCCGAGATATCGCGATAACAAAATTTCGAATGGCAGCCATTTTGAAAATGGCGGATGAAAAAAACTTTTGACCATAGATTTGTACAGGCTACCTGGAAACCAAATTTTATCAAAATCGGATAACTTTAAGAAATTTGCATATTTAGGGGTCAAAAACGCGAAACCGGGGTCGCGACCCAATTTTTTTTTTCGCATAACAAAACATCCTTAGGATGAATGCAACATTTTCCCCACATCAGAATTTTGATATCGGTTACGGTTTTTGAGCAAACATGATAACAAGGTTTTCGGTCTTCGGGGAGATAACTCCGTTACTAAAAATAGATCGGTTTCACAGGGTCAGTGGCTTCGTCCCCTTCCAAAGCCGATTAAGTGTACCAAGTATCGAACTGATATGTCGCGACACTTTTTCGCTATGGGCGGCAGAAAAAAAAAGAAAAATAATAATAATAATAATCAGAAGAAATACAATAAGGTCTTTCACTTGTGGTGAAAGACCTTAATAATCAGAAGAAATACAGTAAGGTCTTTCACATGTGGTGAAAGACCTTAATAATAATCAGAAGAAATACAATAAGGTCTTTCACTTGTGGTGAAAGACCTTAATAATAATCAGAAGAAATACAATAAGGTATTTCCACTGTAGTGGAAAAGACCTTAATAATAATAATAAAGAAACAATAAAAAAGAAACGGAACAATAACAATATGTCTCCCCGACTTCGTCTGGGGCGACATAATAATAATAACAAGTGATAACTGTGTTCGCAAGCGAAACACAAAAGTCTCCCAAACGAACTCCCATATCGGATTTCAAGGCATAACGTGACCCCCTCAAGAAAAAAAACTTGGGCAAGGGTTCCCCTTATAACCTATGTAATTCATATTTCTCAAATTTCCCTTTTTTATCAGAAAACTCAATTTTTCAACACCAAAAAACTATGTTTCTGTTTTTGTTTCTATGGCAAACAAGTGCTCTTTTGTCCATTACATTCAATTTCAGAACCTTTCCAAAAAAAAAAAAAAATTCGGCAGGGGTTACCCTTATTAGCTATGTAATACTTATTTCTCAAAATTCCTCCTCTTTATCAGTAAACCCGATTTTTCAAATAAAAAGGTTTCTGGTTTTGTTTCCATGGCAACCAAATGCTCTTTTGTCCATAACACCCTATTTCAGACCTCTTTCCAAAGAAAATTTGGGCAGGGGTTCCCCTTATAAACTATGTAATATTTCTCAAAATTCCTTTTTGTTTTTCCTAAAACTCAATTTTTAAACCAAAAACATATTATAACCTTACTAATACATATAGCTGTAATAGAAATACAATTATCGTTTTTGTTATGGTTTCCATGGCAACTGTACTAATTTTCAAATAAGAAGTGCTGTTAAACTTTATCTAACATCACATACAACCTCCCTATGAATTTTGAAGCAGCTAGTGTATATAGTTTTTGAGTTACAGTGAAAAAAAAATCAAAATTTTAATTTCCTATAGACTTAACATAGGACGACCCCACCCCTTTTTGAGCCCCCCAAATGTACCCTTTAATGACCGTCTTTCAAAAAATTTTTGTTGATTGCACATCTAGATACATGGGTCTAATATCCTACAAAATTTGAAAGCTCTAAGTTTAATGGTCTCTGAGGTCTGGTTAGGACAAGTTCATTGCGACGAGAAGAAAGAGAAAGAAGAATAATAACGAGTGATGATATGTTTGCATGCAAACACAAGTCACCCAAACCAGATTCCATACGCAATTGCTCTTTGAAAAAATTCTGTGTTGTATATGTACCACCAATGATTGTAATAAGTTGTTCTGAAATATCTTTTTATTCCTCATGTAAGAATTAGTTTCTTAAACTCATTATGTTTTCGTCTATCAGTGCGATTAGTGCTTTGATTCACTGGTAAAAATTAACCTGGATTGCGTCAGAAAGTTGTGTCATTATGACTACCTATCTCTGAGATAAAGTGTGGAAAAAGTTTGTAAAATCCATTGAGTAATAATAATAATAAAAACGTTTTGTTGTAAATTTTCACCAATGATTAATAATGTGTTCTGAAATAATTGGGTTTTTTATTCATCATGTAAGAATTTGTGTCTTCAACTCATTATGTTTTCGTCGAACAGTGCTAGTAGTGCCTTGATTCAAGGCAAAAACTTCATTTCCTGTTTCATTATATATAATCATTTCTATTTTAAATATTACATGATGATATATAATCAATTATGATGTGATGTGTTTTTGGTTACATAAAGTTTTATCAGTATCAATTATTTAGCTGTGGGACTACCAGTAATTAAACTGTCAAATCTAAAGTTGATAATTTTTTGCCAGATGCGTCACACTGGTTGTTTTAGGTAAAAATGTTTGATAATCTTAACTAGTTAATTAGAACAGATGGTTTATATTTCCCCAATTATTTAAATATATGTATATACCTGTCATCACTTACAACACTAATAAAATTCTAACTGCAGTTGACGTTAGGGTTATCAATGTCAAACTGCTAAAAAATAACACAAATGATACATAATGAAGTAGTTTTCATTCATTTAAATAGCAAGAAAAGATCTGATAATTTTGGACCAATGTAACAAATGAAGATCTTAACAAGACACACATTTTTGCGATTACAGTTAATCAGCTATCTGCTATTGTTTAAGAGTTACTACAAAAACAAGGAATAGGATCAAAGTTCAAAGTGACCAATGACCTTTGACCTTGGCATTTTTAAATGTAACACATATCACCTAAGTTGAATGGAAAAGGTTCCAGGTTCCTATCTCTTACTGTTTTCGAGAAAACCATACTTAAAGATACGACAAAATTTTCAAGGGGCATAACTCATGAACGGTTGACCATAGAGGTTCGGTCCAAATGTAACAAATGTCCGCCATGACCTAACAAACATTTTTGTCATACAAATAATCAGCTATCCTTTACGGTTTTCGAGTTATTTAAATGAAAAGATTTGAGGTCAAAGTTCAAAGTGACCAATGACGGTGGTCACTTTAGAAATTCTAAGACCTTTTTGCACATCTTGGGGACAGTATCTGTTAGGGTGCCAAGTTTCATTAAGTTTGGACCATCCATCTTTGAGAAAACGTGCAGACAAATGTCGTGAAATTGAGGAAGAATAATAGAGAAAAATAATAAGAAACAGAGTAAAAACAATAAGTCACCAAACTTCGTTTGGGTGACTTAATAAGAATAATAAGAAACGCAGCAAAAACAATAAGTCTCCACAAACTTTGTTTGGGAGACTTAATAATAAGAAACGGACCAAAAACAATAAGTCTCCACAAACTTCGTTTGGGAGACTTAATAATGGGTTATTCCAAGTTAAATAATTACTAGCAATTCAAGTACAAGAATTACTTAATGATAAGTAATTCTAAGTTAAACAAATACTAAAAGGTGAATAATTCCAAGAAAAATAATAATTACTTATTGTTAAGTAATTCAAAAGTAAAACAAGTACTAGTAATGGGTAATTCCAAGTAAAATAATCACCATCAACTCAGTAATCCTAAGTACAAAAATTACCTAAAGTTAAGTAATTATAAAGAAACAAGTTCTTATAGATGAGAATTTCCAAGTAAAAAGATATTTGTAGATAGGTAATTCCAAGTAAAACAATTGCTAGTCTAGTAGGAATTCCAAGTAAAACAAATACTAGTAAAAAGTACAAGGATTACTCACAGATAAGTAATTTCAAGTAAAGCAAGCACTAGCAAATCAGTAATGCACTAGCAAATCAATAATTCCATGCACAAGAATAACTTATAGATAAGAAGCTTCAAGTAAAACTGCTGCTAGTAGACAAATAACTCCAAGTCAAAAATATTAACAATTGAAAAGTAAATGCACATTCAAATACCAGTTTATATAGGGAATAACTGTCTACAAATAATGCCATGTTAAATGATTACTGGTTGGAAATTTCAATCAATTAAATTCAAATTTAGAGTACCATTTGCTTTCACTCTTTCATTTGGACTTGCATGTTCATATCATGCCCTGCTCCAATACTGGTCAGGAATTGTGATTAATCTTCGTTATGTAAAATTGAAGTTTGAATTACAAAATACCAAAGTTACTGTTGATTTGGTTTCTGCGTATGTGCATTTCGACAACTTATGCAGATCAAGTTAAAACATTAAAATCCATAAACCGAAATACGTGTTAAAGCTGATCGGGAACAAATAGCTAATAGGATCTAAATAGAAAAGCCAAAATTCAGCTTAGGATAGAGCTATGTATGAGGTCGAGGGAGATACTCCTTTAGTTTAAATTTAGATATTGCAAGTTTCAAAATAAATCGTTTTTCTGGGTCAGCACTGAAGAACTGACTACTGAAATAATCTTGTTGGGGGTCTTTCAGGAATTCGACCCTAAATTATGAAAAAGCAGAATCTATTCAGGTTTACAAAACACATTATTCAGTGACAGATAAACTAAATGTATTCTGTGGTTATTTTAAAGACTGCTTTAGAAACATGAAAAATGTATATAGGTTGATATTCATCTAAAAGTAGTTATTCGTCAAAAGTAATTTTAACAGTACCAGTGGTAATCACCTTACCTTGTGGTGGGAGCCATGTATCATCAAATTCACTGTCTTTGATAGATCCAGCCATGTGTACCTTAAAATAAAATGCTAACATTATCATTTTTGTTTTGATCATATGAATTTTATTTTCATTTCATATTTGCACATATTTCACTTCAAATGTAATACATTCTCATAAATTGATAACATATGCAACACATGATATATGAAATATTGTCGTCAAACACATGATATTGCAATTTTTGGATGACAAAAAGGAACGAAAGTAGTATAAAATTCACTATATATATATACAACTGAGATTGTGTTGCATTTTTTTATAACAATATTTTTCCCATGGCTGTAACAACTTGCCACGATCACAGTGTCAGCATCTTAACACGTCCTCCGTGGATGCCGCAAAAACCACATCTCAACTTGATGGTTCTGGCTGCTGATGATCAGACCAAATCGAAGTGAACAAAATATATAACAATTGTATTCTAGTCAATATTTTGTAGTTAATTAGTAAATATTCAGTACAACAAGAATGCAATATCATACAGTTACTGTCTTTTATTGGGGTAAATGTGCAGTGTTATTGACTTTTGGGATTACAGATATTCACTGAGCCGCAGGTTGGGTACCCATAAACCGGTTTGACCCTACCACTCTCTTTTGCTAGTGCCAAGTCCGGCTGTCCCGAGTTCCTATCGTTGTTTACGTTTGTCTTTTATCATTTTTGTGTTTTTTCTCGTGTTGTTCCTTGGCAGATTATGGCATGTGATTAAAATTTTCAGCCATTGTAGATGTTTCCTGTTGTCCCCTTTATTTCACATACAAAATTAAATGACTGCACTGAAATAATCCCAAAGAGTTTAGCGACATTCAATTCGCTTACCGAAAATTCATTCAAAAGCAGTCAGTCTACAGAGAATCTACCACAAGATGATTTTCTCCGATTTCACAAAAAATCTCATTTAATCGGAAAAAGAAACAAATATGCTTCAAGAAAACATCCACAGAAAGATTTTAGCTATGAAGGAAAGTAATATTTATAAATATGAGAGTCAAGGAGACGAAATAACCTTTGATAAAATCGAACAGCAACGCAAATTACAAAGGAGGAAGATCCAAGGATAGTTGCGATCCAGTTTGGTTCCAAATATACTGGTATTTGCAAAGATGAAATTTCTAAATGACGTCAACTGTAAAGTTATATTCACTGCTGTCCTTAATTTCGGATGCGGCATGACCCTATTGGATACTTCTTATAGAAGGGACCAACTCAGGACCATTGTGAATAAGTTTGATTAAAATTGGTCTAGTGTGTCTGAGAAATGTTTTTGAATATGTTTTCCATAGGGTCCAACAATAATCTATGCTCCTCACTGGCAGTCATCTTGGATGAGGAACGGATCTCTCCTTTACCTTTTTTGAAGGATCATCTAAGGACCATTTTGAATAAGTTTGGTTATTATTGGACCAGTAGTTTCTGAAAAGATCTTTGAATGAGTTTTCCATATGGTCCCATTGGATAAGGTTTTACCTGCTTGATACCTTTTTGAAAGGATCATTTAAGGGCTATGTGAACAAGTTTGGTGCCAACTAGCCCAGTGGTTTTAGATGAGATGTTTGAATGAAAAAATTATGACGGAGCAACGGTCCGGTAGAGGGAAAATAAACGCTGGACGCCATCTCATGGCAAAAAGCACACCCTAGACGAGCCAGTTGAGCTAAGAAGGAATTCG
Organism: Modiolus philippinarum; assembly: GCA_002080025.1. Lineage (NCBI taxonomy): Eukaryota > Metazoa > Mollusca > Bivalvia > Mytilida > Modiolidae > Modiolus > Modiolus philippinarum. The sequence continues at coordinate 10,093 of MJUU01060876.1, forward strand.
TTCCCCAAAAATGGCAAATCGCATCTGCAGATATATGAAATTGTGAAAAGGAAAAATTCAGTTTGAATCAAACCACTTTATTTATTATTCAGGCAGAACGTTTCCCAAATTTAGAGGGAACAATTAACTACAAACATTCGTGTTAAATAGTTTGATAGAGTTAACCATTATGAAAAAAAAGTTTGAAAATTAATGAATATTGTTTCATGCTGTTATTAGCCAATACCATGCATTGTTAATGAGTTTGTGCTAATAAGGCCTGTTCATTATTTGTATATATTGCTTAAAAGGTGTACCAATTAGTCATTGAAATCAACTGTGCGGGACTTTCAAATTGTTAAAACAGTTAGACTGTTTGTTTCTTTGATTTAAAACTCCATATTAGAGACCTTTCAGTCTTAAACAATATTGCTTGTACATTATGTGAATAAAGCAAACGTTTCATAATAATAATTGTGTTGTACGGATGTTTCATTATTATGTAGAATCAAGCTGATTCTATGAACAAAGAACAACGTTCCTTTCCTTTCAACATTTACTTACACACAATTAACACATGCGTACACTAGAATGATTATATACTACACAGATAAAATCACGGACGGAACAGATATGAATAACATGCGGATTCAATAATAACACATCCCCTCTTTTGAAATGGAATTATAAATGGGTTGAGTATGTAGCAAAAGTGACTAGAAATAAAAGATAATACTGGTTGAATTAAGTACAAATTTTAAGTTAAAGTCTTTAGTGAATTGCAAATGGCCTCAAATTAAACGCACAGTTACTTAACATACTTTACAAGACAACCTAATAAGACAGTTAACAATGACAGAAATTTGTAAACACAGCAGTCAAATCAGTTCGTTCAATCGAAATGTTTAAATAGATGTGGCTTAACTATATGATGTCCCGAACGCGTCGTCATTGGTTTAACGGAGCCGCTAATATCGGGAATTCGCATCGGTTTAGATTTTGTTAGCTCGGTATCGTTATTTTGTTTGACGACTACTTTAGGAGATTCGATGCAAATCGTTTGCCACTTTACCGTTACTACCCTCGGTTTCTGGAATTTTCTGTAAGTGTCTGCGATTTCGGCGGATAATGCCAAGGGGAGTTTCAATGATACATGACTGATTATTGGGATCTTTCTCTTTTACAGTTCTAGATTTTTTGGAATCAATTTTAACGAGTGCCTTTTCTCCCTCTTTCAATTGCGGGAGAGGTCGAGCCGAATAATGTTTATCGTAGCACATACGGTATATTTCTTTAGTTTTCTGTCACGTTCGCGGATTTTGCGGAAATTTGGCCATTTTGGTTTCAAAGTCCTTTCGATTACTGGAATAGCGGTTTGCATGCGACGGTCCATATTTAGTTCAGCTTGACTGACGCCCGTTGCGGATATGGGAGTTGACCTTTAAACCATAAGTGCTCGAAAAATGTCGTCTTGTCTCAAAATCATTTTGGCTATCTTCACGGCACTTTCGGGATCTCCGTTGGCTTCCGGATAGTGTGGACTAGAAAGAGTTTTCCTCAAGTTATAAATCATGTGCGAATGATTCGAAACTTTGTGAGGTGAACTGTGTTCCATTATCAGTTATTAGAGTTTCCGGAACTCCCCATCGAGCAAAAATATTCTTCATTTTACCTATGACTTGGTCTGCTGTAATATTTGTCAAATGTGCGACCTCTAGATATCGAGAATAATAATGCATCACGACTAGGTATCGATTGTTGTTGAGCTCAAAGAAATCGGCAGATATTCTTTGCCACGGATATTCGGGCAACTTGGTAGTTTTCAGAGGTTCCCTCTTTTTAGAAGTTTTGTGAGCCTGACAAAACTCGCATTCGGACACTTTCTTTGTAATACTGTTTGTAAAACCAGGGCACCAGACCGATATCGCGGCCATTCACGGCATTTGCTTATTCCCATGTGACCATCGTGTATTGAGTCGAGTATTTCGGAGCGCATGGCACCAGGAAAGACAATGCGATCACGAAACAATAATAACCCATTACTAGCTGAGAATTCGTTACGTGACCCAAAGTATTCTTGTACTTTTTCCGGAATCGAATTGGCTCTATCTGGCCACCCTTGCTTAGTCAAGCTAATTACAGACAAAAGCTGTTCATCTGCTTCGGTTGCTTGTCTTATCTTTTCTAGGTTTGCGTCTGATATTGGCTTCGATGAAATAACGCTATCAACGAACATCGAAATTTAAGCTACCGGCTCTTCATCTACATTAGACATTTTGAAAGATATCTGACACAATCATCTGTTTGCCTAGCACGTGTTCGGCTGTTGCATTGAAACGACGAAAACGCATTAACAGCCTCTGACACCTAAGCGGAATGCGATCAAGGTCCTGACTTTTAATCATGGGTACCAATGGTTTGTGATCCGTCATCAATTTGAAACTTTTAAGCCCAACTAGGTAACGTGAAAACTTTTCGCACGCTCAAACCCCTGCTAAACACTCCTTCTCTATCTGCGCGTATTTAGTTTCGGCTTGAGTCAGCATGCGTGAATAGTACGCGATTGGCTGTAATTGATTACCGTCTTGCTGAAATAAAGCTGCTCCGAGACCATATGAGCTTGCGTCTGCGCTTACAACTATCGGCTTTGTGACGTCATAAAACGCTAGCACCGGTGTAACCATTAACCTGTCTTTGATACGATCAAAAGACTGTTGCTGTGGAGTTCCCCAATGCCACACGGCATCTGACTTCAGCAAATCCGTTATAGGCTTCATTTCTGTGGACAAATCTGGCAAAAACCTACCGACATAATTTATCATCCCTATGACACGACGTAATTCGGACACGTTTTCCGGGGCTGCTATCTCTTTAATAGCTCGGACACGTTCTTGATTTGGACTTATGCCCTGCTCGCTAATGATATGGCCAAAATACCCCAACTGCTGTTTCTTGAACTTTTGCGTATTCTCTCTATCGGTTTAGTCAGTCGCGAGTCATACTCTTGGACAGTTTTACCGTAAATTGAAATATCGTCAATAATGACTTCTGTGCCTTCCAAACCTTGAAGCAAAATCGTCATTTTCCGCTGGAATATCTCGGGCACCGAAGTGATACCGAACGGAACTCGTTTGAAGCAAAATCTGCCCATTGGTGTAATGAATGTGGTGAGCTTGGTACTGTCCTCGGAAAGCGGCATTTGATAAAAACCACTCGAAGCGTCTAATTTTGAAAAATATTTCGCGCCCACTAGCTTTGGTGATAGGTCGTCATGATTAGGCAGCATAAAGTGTTCTAGTTTTACAGCTTCGTTACGCTTTTTTAGATCGACACATATGCGGACTTTCCCGTTCTTTTTAACTACAGGTACTATTGGTGCGCACCAATCGGTTGGTTCCGTGACTCGCTCTATAATTCCCTCGCGTTCCATACGACATAGTTCCTCTTCGACCTTAGGAAGCAATGGAAAAGTAACACGTCTAGCATTAGTCAAACAATATGGCTTTGCATCATCTTTCAGTGTAATTTTCATTTGGTTGCACTTAACTAGACAACACGTACCGAACACACTTGTCTCGTCGACGGGTTTTATCAGATTCATTTCGTGAGCCGCATCGAGTGGTAATAGATTACGTGTCTATGGTCCTTCAACGACGTAGACGTTAAATATGTACTCTTTCTTATTGTGCCTTTATACTCGTTCTGAACTTACCATGACAATTGAATCTACCGCCTGGACTCACGAGAAGCAAATTTACCGGTGTTAATTGTGGTCGCGGTTTAATTGCGTTGTTTGTAACCGTAGATATGACAGAAATGTCTGTGCATGTTAAATTTGACTGGGAGTTCACAAATCTCTAAGAGGACCCACCATGGTTCTCTTCCTTTATTTACATGTCTGAACCACTACCACACAATTCTGTCTCATACTGTTCTGTACTGTAGTCATCACTATTGTCCTGTGCAAAGTATACTACTTCTCTTTTCTTTGACCGACAGCAAACATCAAAATGATCCATTTTGTGACATTAACGACATTGTTGGCCAATTGCTGGACATTTTACGTCTCTTCCGTGCTTGCTGTTGCACCTGGTACACTGTTTGTTCTGACCACTGTGATTTGTATGTATGTTTTTTTTCGAACGTATTGTTTTTGATTTTGGGGCTTCTGTTTTCCCCGCTGTCTGTGTATGGCATCAACACTTTTAAACTGATCATGTATTTGAGTTTTTACCATTTCAGCTTGTCTAGCTGTTTGAATTGCTTGGCCAAGATTCAACTTACTTTCTAGCTGAAGTTTCTTGGACACCGACTTGTCTTTCAATCCTATGACGATCTGATCACGAATTTGGTCGCCTTTATATTTGAAATCACAGTGTTCTGACATTTCATAGAGGTTTCTAATGAATGATTCAGTACTTTCACTTTGAAATTGTTTTCTTTCTCTGCATGTTCGCTTAGGAACAAAATACTCGTCCAATTTTCCCATCACTTTGTCATATTTCTCCTCAATCCTGCTTCATCGAACGCAAATGACTTAAAGATATGTTCGGCTTCTTTGTCCATAGCTTAGATAAGTGAACCAATTTGTATATTCTCGTCATTCTTGCGCAAATTTGTTGCAATTCTGTACTTTGCGAATCGTTGTTTCCAATCTGGCAATTCGCTTTGATTGGCAAAATTAAAGCGTGTCGGTGGATTAAACTTTGCCATTTTGTAAAGTGAAAGTTATTGTTCACACCTGACACCATGTGTTGTACGGATGTTTCATTATTATGTAGAATGAACGAAGAACAACGTTCCTTTCGTTTAATCATTTATTTACGCACAATTAACACATGCGTACACTACAAGGATTATACACTACACAGATAAAATCACGGACGGAGCAGATATGAATAACATGCGGATTCAATAATAACACTTTAATCATGACATTTTTTTTTCAAATTAGCTAACATATTCGAAACAAATGTAAATATACTGGGTAAAATATGGCAGCCACATATATGATTTTACAGCTCATCCACTTCAACACTTCACTAACATGAATATATGTGTTTGTACATTCATGGCCTTCTAACTTTAACAAAATATTGCTAGTACATGTGAGTAAAGCCAACATTTCATAATGATAATCCTGAAATTTCTTCAAATCAACTAAAAATTTTGAAATAAATGTAAATACCTTAGGACAAACTAGACAGCCACATATAATGTTTTACACTGTTTCTACTTCAACGTTTACTTTCTCACCAGATAAAACCAAGCACTACAACACCACTGTTTTAATTGGCAACATACTTATCTTTCAAAAAAATGCATTATGAATGTGTGTGTTTATCCGTAAATCAAATTTAAGAAAAAAAAAAAGGATCACTTGGGTATACTTCTAACGTTCAAATACGGCAAATGTCGATTCAAAATGTTTTACAGTCATGGAGAGCGTCCTTCGACTGATAGATTTCTGGGTATACTGACAATTTAAATAAACATGTAGCTAGGAATCCATTATATCTGATGATTTTAAAACAGGCCAATATCAATTTGGTAAAAACATATATTTTTGTTCAATGGCCTCAAATGAACAAGTGTAAAGAAGATAAAAATGGTAAGGGTAATAAGGACAAAACAATAAAATAAGAAAAATAAATAAACTAGATGTAAGGTATTTGAACTATCGAATCCAATGACTCCACCTCACAAACGTCCGTATTCTTAATGCCTCTTGACAACCACATATATTTTTTTCATACATAAGCAATCAATTTATAAATAAACAAGAATATAAGAACTTGGAGTCTTCAATTGCCATATACAAGATTATGTTTATGACAATATAAAACAACAAAAACAAAGAGCAAATGATATAATTAACATTTCGTCCCTTTTGTTAGTTCTTTCAACGCGAGTCACTTTATGTTTTACCACAACCACCAATAAATAAATAATTTGAGGACCCAGGGTATACCCACTAAGCATATGGAATTAAAGATAAATTCATAGGGATAACATCACAAAGGTATATAAATCAAATTGTTTTGTGTTGAAGATACAATTACTACGAAGGAATACTACAACAGATAATAAATAAAATCGTTTTTCACGATAACAGTATTTATTAAACGTATACAATGTTAGTGAATGCTTTTTGCTGTTTGGCCTAATTTACTTTTACTTTCAAATTATCACTGCTGCGCATGTTCGGGTCAATTATAAATAGCACAATACAGAGTAAACGGGAATAAAATTGCCCTTTTAAGACTTCTATTCCAACAAGATTGACAATCATACAATAAAAATTCCTTAGATAAAAGCATAAGGGACCGACCATTTAACTTGAAAAGGGGGGGGGGAGGTTATGTTTTTTTCTAAAAAAATATTTTGGAGCTGATTTTATGAGAAAAAAATATATTGACTGCCAAAATGATGAAAAAAAAATTTCAGAAGGAGGCTTTCTGCCCCCAAAAATAATGTTACTTTTAAAAAAAGATATTTTGTTGATACATGTGAAAGAAAATTTCTGTCCAGAAAAAAAACAACCCCCTTCAGGTTAAATGGTCGGTCCCTAAAGAGTTTATATACCAATTTTCAACGCACAACTCTTGGCAGGTTCTTCAAACGAGCGAAACTAAATTTGTGACAGCCATCCGAAAGTGAAAACAGTATGTCTCTCATCCTCTCATCCATGATGGATAAGCAAAAGAAACTAAATATGACGAAAAGGGACTTTTGATAAATTTTGTCTTTACACCTTTAAATTGTGGCCTACTTTACTTTATCTTGATTTGAGAGATATGTCTTTATCTATCTCACCTTTGGGGGTAAAAACCGTGACTGTTTATTTCAAAGTATAATTAAGCTTAGCTTAAGGTAAATTAATGAAATTGACAAACTACACAATACTAGTAAGAAAAATTGATTGTGACTGCTTACCTTACCAGTTTAATAAAACGAAAGTGGAAAGTCCAAATTAAGGTGCTCATGGGATAGGTGATATATTTAAAGTTGTGAGAGGGAGCAGTTCGAAATTAACAAAAACGTTTTCTTGGATCCAAACCCTCCCCTATGTAGAGTGAATGGCTAAAAAATAAATACAAAAAAATACTAAGTTCAAGTTCAACTTATCAAGACGAGTACCTTTCAATGAAGTACATAAAACATGAAGACAATACACACGAGTACTGTCATGACAAAAACTTGCAGTAACTGACAGCTAGCCAAGGACAGGTATATCAAGCCTTCTTACATGAAATTTCAACTGAAATACTTCTAAATAGATTGCGTACAACAATATTATCAATCATAAAAGAAGAGCATGATATTGTGCAATGCCAAATACTGCGAATATGAAAAATTGCTTCAATTTAGTTACGGTGTAAACACACCGTACAACCGCGTTGCATCATTTTGAGCAAAGTCTGCATGATGTCAAAGTCAAGATAAACAATAAAAGGCGTTGAAAGACCAAGGTTATCATATCTATATTTTCATTGTTTCTCTGTATTTCTGAATGGAACAAACTGCTATGTTACTTCAAACAATCAAAGTTTTTATACAATAGATTAATTTTGCTTTCGTTTACATATATGAAGACATATTTTAATTCATTCAACGCTGAAACAGGAAATAAGATATATTTTTGAATTTCGATGCAAATACTTCCCAATAGCGTATTGAATTCAAAATTAATTTTATTTTTCATGATATATCATTTATTTGTCTTACTTTTGATACAACAATCGCAATTTTGTGTTCTGTCATTATCGAAAAAAAAAACAAAAAAAAAACTACATTCAAATTGAGGTAGTCAGAGAAAAAACGATACGATAAAAATCTGCTGCAGTTTTCACGCAGGATACGATAAAAATTTGTACAATGATACTATTTTCGTTGAAAATACTGTTGAAATATTAGGATAAAGAACATGCTAACCGGCTACTTTTTTTTTTTTGGGGGGGGGGGGTTCTTCCTGCGAGATTTTTTGCTACTAAAAGTCAATCATCCAGATAAAAACAAAGACGACCAGTGTTGTGTCCGTGCTATCATTACAGCTAAGGTTAAACTTAATGGACACCAGAAATTGAATCTTATCAGACTAAGTAAATACATCCAGAAAGAGTTTGCAGTTGAATTACACGCCAGAGGAGGAGCCCATGGTACTTTTACAACAATTTTGTGTTGAAGAAATAAAATGGTTCCAGATGACTGAATTTCCAGGAATACCTTCAAAGTAATCAAATTAACGTACTGTTATTTTCTGTGTTTTGTACTGTGATTTCTTGTGATTTCTTCGTGTATGTCATACCCATTGGTAAAAATATCGTTATATTTAGATATTTGTAAAAACATTTCAATTTTACCCAACACATCACTTAATAAACTAATGAAAGAAAGAGTTTCAAGAGTATTCAAATCCGGATCACAACCATTTTAAGTTGTCAAACTAACTATTCAACCAATCAGAGCTTGGAACATATTATATGAAAATGGACCTTTTGAATCTATAGATTGACTCTGTATTCTTCCAACTTTATTCCAGGGAATTTGATGAAGGACGATGAATGATAAACAAACTTAAACGTTGGCATATTAGACTAATTTGAAGACCAATTGTATCTGCAGATCTTTCCCGTCTTATAGTGCTGCCATTTTGTCACGCGGTCTCCTCGCAATACTTCCTGGTCCAAAATTGAGAGAAAACACGTCAGCTGAGAAGTGATCCAGAACCGATTTTCATGACCAAACAAACACCACCGGTCACCCTGGTGTACGTTATGATATACTTAAAAGGGGGATTTTCCATTGACTATTTATGGCAACTTGTGATGTCGTCGTACGTATTAATGGTTGCTTTCACGATATACCGAAAATCTTGATGAAAGCTTCAAACTTATGATGAAAAATTGATATATGTACCTTCCACGACATATATAGTCCTTTGAATGTTTATATTTTATCTGATTTGTGATTGGTCAAAATATCACTGACATCATCACGAAATTACCATTATTATACACATACAACCTGCTGTTGAGGGTTGTATGTACATGCTAGATTACCACATGAAGGACGAATATCGCCGGAGACATTGTCAAGGTATTAGTGTGGTTATCAGGTTTACCACCCAAAACAACAGCCAGTTTTCGCTTCATTAAACTGGGTTATTCCCCTGTGTTGCCACTGCCGATTAAAATTAATCTTCTGCGCAACTGTGTGGAGACTACAAATTTCGTTCACAACCAGCTGCAGTGACAAGCCTGAAACATAGGTTGTGTACCGAAATACAACATTTTAAAAGAACTGCTTTTCATGCTGCATGCGTCATGTCGGGAAGTCAACAGAACAGTCAACATATTTAAAGTTTATAATTTTCAAACGTTTCTTGCAGGGTTTAATTAGAATCGAAATAATTTACTGATAACTAAATACCGAAGTTACTGTGAATTTACTTTCTGCATATGCGCATTTCGACAACTTATGTCTCATCAGTGCAGATAAAATCTGAACATTTGGAAGACCAGAAACTCAAAGATGTTTAAAAACTGATAGAGAACAAATAACCAATATG
>MJUU01060877.1:0-26157 GCA_002080025.1 Modiolus philippinarum
TGGAATAAATATTTTTGAAATCCAGTTGATGAAAATGTTTTTCCTAAATTAATAAACAATTTAAGTATGATTGCTAGGTAGAATTCCAAAAAATAAGTGGTCTTTGAGACTTTCAGGAAATTTACGAAAATTGGAACCAAATATTTTTGAAATCCAATTTATGAAAATGTTCGTCCTAAACTACACAAACATTTTAAGTATGGTTGCTAGGTAGAATTCTAAAAATAAGTGGTCTTTGACACTTTCAGGAAATTTACCAAAATTGGAATCAAATAATTTTGAAATCCAATTATGAAAATGTTCGTCGTAAACTACACAAACATTTTAAGTATGGTTGCTAGGTAGAATTCCAAAATAATAAGTGGTCTTTGAGACTTTCAGGAAATTTACCAAAATTGGAATCAAATATTTTTGAAATCCAATTGATGAAAATGTTCGTCCTAAACTACACAAACATTTTAAGTATGGTTGCAAGGTAGAATTCCAAAAATAGGTGGTCTTTGAGACTTTCAGGAAATTTACCAAAATTGGAACTGCCTGTCAGAATCCTAAGTTTTCAGAATTTTGTTTTTTACCAAACACTTGTCAGAATATAAGATAATATGCCAAAATTAAAAATAAAATATGTGTCTTTGACATTTTCAGGAAATTTACCAAAGTTGAAACCGGAACCAAAATTCCAAAAGCTTATTGCAAATCTATAGACCATATGCAACAATTCTGCATAAAGATGACTAAATACCGAACTTACTGTGAATTTAAATTCTGCATATGCGCATTTCGACAACTTATGTCTCTTCAGTGCAGATAAAATCTAAATGTTTGGAAGACCATAAACTCAAAGATGTTTAAAACTGATAGAGAACAAATAACCAATATGATCTAAATGTAAAGCCAAAATCAGCTAAGGACAGAGCTTTGCATGAGGGAGATACTCCTTAGATTTCTACAAAATTTACAAAAATTTGATCCCTAAATCCAAAAATGTAGGAGGAGTTTGCGTCACATGCCACATGTGTCGTATCCACATTTTTGGGTCTTTGTTAAAATTGACATCATGGGGCCTCTTGTTTGCGCCAAGACCAATATAAAAAATCCGAAAGCTTATTGCGCATCTACAGACTATATGCAACAATTCTACAACAAAATTAAATCCCTAAATCCAAAAATGTAGGAGGAGTTTGAGTCACAAGAAAAGTGTGACGGACGGACGGACGGACGGACAGACGGAGGGTATAACATTATCCCCGAACTTTCTTAGAAAGTGCGGGGATAATATATCAAAGCAAACACAAACGAAATGAGAAAAATGCCCTCAACCCATAATTTGTGACATATCTCGCTTGTCAAAGTGTATTGAAGGATTCAATAATAACTTAGATCCATAGAAGATAACAAAATGAACGAATTATTCTGTTTGACTGTTGAATCTATTATATTTTATCATCTTTAAGTCATTGTGCAGATTTTAGTCCGAAAATCAAACTCTTTCTGTAGACACCCGAACACGACTCTAAATTTCGAATACGTTGGGTCATATAAACTATCTACCAATTTAAAATAAATGAACTTTGCGTTGTTACGCAAACTTCGAGAAAAAACGCAAATTTTGCCTTTTAACGCAAACTTTGCGAAATAACTCAAACCTTTGCGTTATAACGCAAACATTTGCGAAATAAAGCGAACTTTGCGTTTAAACGCAAAACTAAAATGCGTTATAACGCAAAAAAAAAAAAAAAGTTTGTGTGGCGCTAATACGCTTAGGCGTTTCAATGAAATTAGTGCAATGTGATTTCAGTTAAATTCCTTATTATTTTCATCACCTTCTCCAGTCTCCCCCTTTTTTTCTTTTTTTGTATCATTAAATTTATATGCACATTGATTTAATCTTACATTGTAGTCATTTTGAATCCTGATTTTTCTATGTATATTTATCTACTACTCAACAAAAGAAACCATACACAAATTTTATAAAAATAAAAATTTTACTTTCTACCAAAAAGCCAATACTTGCGTAGACAAAATGTAATTTTTGCACGCAAGAATTAACACTATGCCCAAAATGTCTCTTACAATTTCTGAACCATCTCCGGTCACGGTCAAGGTCATTATTCGGAATTTCTGTTTGCAGACGTAAATAAGGAGAAATTCAACATTTTCTTTTTACCAAACCATCACATTTGCGAACCGGATGACTTCAAACACGTGTTGATATGTCGACCATGAATTCCTCAGGCTTATTTTCCATTTTCAACTTCCGCTTTCATAAGTGCAAAACGCGTGCTACGCGATGTTGACGTTGCGACGTCTCATCATGCGACCTGCTGTCACGTGATTTATTATTTGATGAACATGTTTGCTTGAGATTAACCAATAGACTTTAGATTGTTCTTCTTTTCACATAACCATGAATTACGAGGGCAAAAATCAATATCGACGGTCTGACAGCGCTAAGTCATTGTTGACGTTGATTTTGGATGGAATGGGGCATCGAAATGAGACATTAATTCCACTTTTTAAGATGGCAAATTGTTATCCTGATTAAGTGTCCCAATTATTGACATCAGACATTTTAAATCACCCATCAGTTAACGGCGAAATCTATCACCGGACGAAAAACTACCATTCCGGATTTTCATCGTATCCGTCTCGGAATTGATTTAAAAATGGAACAAACACGTGCGTTTTGACGTTGAATACATAAATACAATAAAATAAAAACTTAAAATTACGAAATACATAAATATTTACAAAATTAACCGTGTATCGTTTCTTTTGTTGAGTAGTATATATTTATAAGGTAGAGAACGTCACTAATGTTGCATAACTTTTGTTCAATCCCTTTTTCATGTTTCTGTTGCAAAATAAATATGGTTGAATGAAAAGAACATTGAAGTGTAGGTAATTTTTTTAAACATCTATTTTGTAGGGAATGTGCAGGCTGTTCATTGTAATTTCCCAGCAAGAGGTGAGAATAAACAGTTTGTTGAAACTTTCTCAAGGAACAACCCAACGCTAAGCTTGCATGCAGTCCATTGTAGTCTTGATATGTTATAATGTTTTAAATGAAAATCCAACGCTTTCAGGTAAAAAATATTGCCCAATTGAAAATTACATAGGATTTTCGATGTGTAGAAGCAGATTTTTAAAATGCCATTTTAAACATGAATAAAATAGCCCAAAGAGGCAATGTGCAAGCCCTTGTCATATAATTTAAGGGAGCAACCATTTGATTTTTATGGGGGGGAGGGGCTATTGTCAAATTTAAAAAAAAAGGCAGGACGGTTACCTATAGAAAAAAAAATCCAGGCTGACTATGCGGGTTAATCAAGGACAGGCTTGGAACAAAACTAAAAAGCCAGGATAGAAGTTACACACAAAAAAAACCAGGATGAAAAATTTGACCATAGCCCCCTATAGAAATCAAATGGTTGCTCCCTAATGAATCTTCACAACGCATAACAATCAATACGGGAGTTTTGAGTCGTGTTTGAAAACAAATCTATTATTATTCGTAAAAAAAATCAATACGTCAATACATTGAGAGGGAATCCTCTATTAACTAGAAAACACGAGGGGACTTTATAAATATAAGTGAATGATATAAATCGGATAATGGTTTTTATGAAATAAAAACGATACGCTAGGCTATGGAATAGCCTTGGATAGAAAATTGCGTGTTTGATTGACAAGGGTGTGGTGGCTCATGATGTATTTGTATACTTGAAGTAAGCCATTCTCGGTACTTTTTGTAATTTCTTCTGTTGGTCTGCACATGTGATAAAACAGTCACTGATTCGATCAAACCTCTAATTTTATGCCAACAGCAACTCAAAGTAGTTTCGTGCTTTCGTTTTATTTTTTTGTTTTTTTTTTTGTTGGTTTTTTTGGTTTTAATTTTTGGTTTTTTATTGTTCTTGCATTCTCCTAGGGTAGCTCTTTATTCTTCCGCCAAATCGCAATTCTATCTCTTTCCACTTTTCGTTCTCCATTGCCTAAGTATCTCCACAAACTACAATTACCCTTTGTTTAACATAATTGAAAAGTCTTTTATAGTATTTGTATATTATTGATTATTGCACAATACCTCATCTCTCTTTATTAACTTCTGGTTTTAAATTTATACATTACTGTTCTTATTCTTTTTATCATATCTATATTTATAAATCTGGCTAAGCGATGTTGCAATACCGATCCAATCATCCTCTACAAACCTGTTCCCAGTACCACCTATAGTAAATGTTTATAATACTTTTCAACTTCCACAAGGAAACAGAAAAATTAAACCCCGCCCCGTTTTATCAGGACGAAACTGGATGCCATTTTGATTTTCGAGAATCTGAAATTCCTATTGGTCAATAGTCTTCTGCGCATGTGTTCTCCTCACAGCGCAAGCGTACTCCTCACTTCACCACAAGAACTATCTATATAGCTAGGCTATTCCATAGCCTAGCTAACTAGGCTATTCCATAGCCTAGCTAATGAACACTGTTGAGCTAAGGGTGATTTATATTTAATCGATTTGTAGCGCTTCAGATTAATTGTTTTTCGTCAATTAAAATTTAGTTAAATAATTGTCATGCAGGACAAATCATAAGTACACTCCAATTTAATAAATTGTTTGTTTTTTAGGTGGTATATGTTTATATTTAATAGGACTGCATTTCGATTATCCTTCTCACTGGAATTTGAGGAGATCGTTTGCGCCTTAAATTACACGAGAGTTCCTATCTCGAAAGTCCCGTATTGCAAAATAAAGAGGCTGTATTATACTGCTTTACTATAACCACCGAATCTAGTAAAATGAGCTTTATTCTCGTTAAGTCAAGCTGGATTTGCATACATACCAATTCCTATCAACAATGAACATTAGGAATGTCAGCTAAAATAAAAAAAAAAAAAAAAACACACACACACAAAATTTTCAAACTATGGAGCTATAACCTTTTGGTGGGAATCGAGTAAATTTCCTAGTAGAATGGTGTGTTATTTGTGACATCAAAATGTCAGTGAAAAAGTATTTACCTACTCAAAGTACCAGAAGTAATTATTATCTCTGCTGTTGTAATAGAAGAGGCCTTTTGGCGTTTCATATAATTGATTCATTTGGGTAAGGTGATTGATTTAAACTTTATTAGTGTACGAACACTATTTTTACTAATAACGTCGTGTTATGCTATGTTTACACAGCCGATCAACCCGACTATGATATCTTCTGCCGATCAGCATCATTTAATTCATTGATCCCGCTAGCTCATGACGTCCACACGATCTGTACCCGATTAAGCACGACTAACACTCGACCATTTTCGATTTCGGGACATCGGATTTTTGTTTCTTTCTTAACTCCGGGAAATCGGGAAAGCCTAAAATTAAAGCGGGGAAATCGGGATTGAATGCCGTCGAGATACGGAAAATTAATGTTTTTAATGACGGGAAATCTGAAATTTTATGTTGAAATTTTTCAGGGATTGAAAAAAATGGTTTATTCCATAGACCTGTAAAAACGTTTTGGACGTTCATCGAGACCACTTTTGTGACACCGTGATTTGCTGTTTAAACTTGTGGAATTCGGGAAAGCTTTATTTTAAAGTCAGTAATCGGGATTTTTTCGGTAAAAATTTTTTACAACAGTTTATACACTCGATCTCATAATTTCGAAGATAATAGTTCTTTCATTATCAATACATCATACACAATATACGAGGGATACTTGAACTTGGCTCTGGCGCTGGTACATGTATTGAGATACATACGTCCTTACTGATGCCATTAATCTCTACCGTACATACTGTGTTTGAAAAGGGCAATGTGCAATGGTTCCATTTTTAGAACCACGTTTTTACTTCAATTTCAGTTCATAGTGACATCATAGCTTCATAGTGAAGAGGCAAAGTTGGTCAATTTCAATTTTTATCAATAAGAAATTCTCTTTTCACAATTTTATTTTCAAGATAAACAAATTTAATGTGATGCTTTTAGTAAAGCGCCATAGTTATGAATTTAAACGTTTTAATGTGCTATATTTTTTGTCTTTTGTTTTGTCTATGCTTTTTACACACCGTTACGTATTAGTGTTTTGTCTACTATTCGCCTTCGATTCGTTCGCATTTATACATGTAGTAAACGCAAGGAGTTATTTTCTATTAGTTAATCTAACGTAATAATTTTTTCTGATTTTCAAACTAAACATTGTCTGTACATGTATAGACAATAATATGGATGTATTAAATATATTAACTGTCATGAAATTTTCAGCTCAAGATCAATTCGGTGGGGGAAGTGACGATCCGTTTGGAGGTGGTGATGGTGACCTGTTTGGTGGAGGTGGTAAAGATCCCTTGGTGGAGGAGGTGGTGCTACAGGTGATCCTTTCGGAGTAGAGCAATTAGTTCGGTTTAGTACTAATGAATCGGAAAATGAGCTCGTTTAGACATGATGCATGTAAAAAAAAAATGTCATTTAGTCGTTATGGCAGGTTTACACTGCCGATCAAAATAACTCGACCGAACTCGATCTATAAATATTCATGAATATTCATTGATCGGGACACTGATCTTGAATGATCATATTCGGTCTACTAGCTAAATCGGGGCGATCTTACTAACTCTGCTGAACTCGAGCTGTGTTCCCGATTATTTCTGACATGTCAAAAACTATCGCGAAGAGGTCGTGTGCATTTTATGTCGAGAACAGATCGGGAATAAATCTGGATCTGATCGAGGTAGTCGTGAAGAGGTCGAAAAGGGATCGGCCTTGATCGAGTTTCAAAATGCTAGCCGATCATGCCGATTTCTACCCGACTTTAACTCATTCGATTCTCGATTTATGCCGAGTCGCTTACAGATCAACTCGATTAGTACTCGATCATTACTGGACTAACACGATTCTCTCTTTTTTTGAATAGAAGATCTTCCCGACTATAATATTTTACGAAAGGATATGGAGTAAATGAACATGAGATCATAACACATATGTTAACTCCAACTGCAATAATTTTCATGAGCTGTATGGCCATTTCGGAAATTAATTCCTCATCAGCAGCACTAGAACCCAAACAAAGGAAATCCATAATTTCAAAAAATTTTTAAAATGCATAAAACCAAACAAAATCCGAATAATCAGTAATATCAAATATAGCTAAGGACAAAACTACGATGGAGGGAGTTAATCCTTCGGTTTTAGAATTTGCATAAATTTAGATAATAGTAATTGAACAAAGTGTACACATGAGATATTATCTCATGTACAAGTACACCATATCTAAGAAAAATAAAGAGCATACATCTCTACCACGGGGAATTGTTTTACCAACTCCACACTGTAACCCCATTTTTCCCGACCTTTACCCGACTTTTACTTGATCACTCAATACCTTTACTCGATTCAACACGACATTATCTTTTCACAATAGCTTTACATGAGGCTTTCAAGAGCATCAGTGTCTCACAAGGGCCTTACTTCAGTTATTAAAGAAGCCACCCAAAAACTATTGTGATCAAGTTCGGCCGATGACCATCTTTGATATGATTTGAATCTGCCGGATTCTATCCCTAGTGGGGACCAGCCAAGGACTTTTGTTTTCAATTTTGGCCAATTGCCATAGTATAGTTACAGAGTAGAACAAACAAAAATTTGAACCCTGTTTATAGAAGTTAGTCTTTTAGTGATAGAGAGTTCCTGTTTGACCTGTGGCTTTCTTATATCGCATTTAAAGTATTTATCACGAAAATGTATAACCTTCAAATTAATTGTGTATTGCGGTTACTGTAATCGCCGGCGAGTTGTCTTCTGACAACTCTTGTTAAGTCTTACAATATTATTAATGTTATCAAGGAACCAACTAGAAATAATGCTCTCTTAGATCCTATCCTAGTTGCAGAAGTCATACCGATAGATAGAACAGTGAGTTATCATGATGCAACATTGGCTCATTTCAAAGTACCTTATCATATAAACAAGTCGATAACACGAAAGGTCTGGTTATACAAACGAGCAGAATTTAATAAACTGAATAAAAATATAAACGACTTTGAGTGGCAAACAACTCTCAATTGTTTTCAAGATATAGACTCAATGGTCATAAAATTTACGGATACTTTTTTTGGAATTTGTCAATCAGTGTATACCCTCCAGGACAGTCTCGGTCAAAAAAATAAACCGTTGTTTAATACTGAAATAAAAAAAGAATTGAGAGTTCTTGATCGATTGCATGCAAAAGCTAAAAATTCGACGTCCAATTATTATCGACAAAAGTACAAAGACCAACGTAACAAAGTAAATAACATGATTAAATATGCCCGCGAACAATTTTATTTAAGTGCCAACGAAATAATTGACTCAATTTTTGTAAACGATTCCAAAACTTATTGGTACCTCATTAAAAAATTAATGAAAAGGTCCAAGTCTGACTATTCTATACCCCTTTGTTTGATACTAATCTCAACGAATATGTGTATGATGATAAGAGTAAAGCCAATTTATTAAACCAGTTCTTCTGTTCAATTTCTTCTCTCGATGATAATGGAAAAAATGTCCAACAAATTGCTCCGCGTACAAATTCATTACTCTCCAATATTGTGATTTCCGAACAAGACGTTAAGGACAAATTAAAAAATTTAATACTTGGCAAAAGTGACACTATTAGTCATCACATGCTCAAAGGAACCGCCGATTCAATTTGTAAACCTCTTCCTTTTCTATTTAATTATTCTTTTCAAACGGGGATTTTCCCATCACCTTGGAAAATGGCAAGAATCATGGCATATCATAAAAAGGACGAAAAATCCAACCCATTTATTTATCGACCAATTTCTTTACTAAGTTGTGTAGGGAAAGTACTGGAAAGATGTGTATATAAACATATTTATAATTATACTATTGATAATAATCATATAATATGCATATCAATCTGGCTTTCTTAAGGGACACTCAACGATTTATCAACTTTTAAAAATTTACCATTTAATTTGCCAAAATTTAGATGATAAAATTTTTTCTGTTTTGATTTTTTGCGATATATCAAAAGCCTTTTAGGGTTTGGTATAAGGGACTAATTGAAAAACTAAAAGCTTACGGGTTAGAAGGAACATTGATTGAATGGATTGGCAATTACCTTAAGGATAGAAAACAAATTGTCTCAGTAAATAGTGAATCTTCTGATTTGGGTGACATCGAGGCTGGAGTACCACGGGGGTCAATTTTGGGCCCTTATTTTTCCTCTTATATATATAAACGATATAACTGATAATCTCTCAAATTTAGCCGAGAAATTATGCATCAAATAGAAAATCACAAACATTTAGGAGTAGCCCTCTCGGCGAATGGAACCTTTTCAACACATATCGATAATATTACAAACTCTGCAATGATTAAGTTGCATGCCCTCAGAAAATTAAAATTTGTTCTGTCAAAAAAAGAGTTTATCAACTATTTATTTAAGTTTTATACGCCCCTTGTTAGAGTATGCCTCCGAAGTTTGGGATGGATGCTTCCAATATGAAACTGAAAAACTAGAAAATAATCCAACTGGAGGCAGCCCGAATTGTGACTGGTTTGCCAAAGTTGTTTAGCTTAGAATCACCATATTTTGAAACATAGTGGGAAACTCTTGTCGAAAGACGAAAACAACGTAAATTGACAACTTTTTATGAAATTTTCAATGGGTATTACTCATGAACGGTTCATCATAGAGTTTCGGTCCTAATGCAACAAATGTCGGTCATGACCAAACAAACATTTTTGTCATTATATTTAATCAGCTATCTTTTACGGTTTCTGAGTTATACCAATAAGAAGGTTTGAGGTCAAAGTTCAAAGTGACCAATTACATTGGTCATTTTGGAAAGTTCAAGACCTTTGTCTTGTGGTCATTTTGGAAAGTTCAAGACCTTTGTACACATCTTGGGGTTGGTATCTACGATGGTCCCAAGTTTCATAAAGTTTGGTCTACCTATCTCTGAGAAAATGTTTGGACAATGTTCGAAAAATCATTGAGGAATAATAATAATAACGAGTGATGATATGTTTGCGTGCAAACACAAGTCACCCAAACCAGATCCCATACCTAATTGCTTTTTGAAAAATGCTGTGTTGTATATTTATCACCAATGATTGTAATAATGTGTTCCGAAAGATTTGTTTCTATTCCTTATGTAAGAACTAGTGTCAAAAACTCATTATCTTTTCGTCTATCAGTGTTAGTAGTACTTTGATTCATAGGTTTACACTTCACAAGTATATGTACTGGATTGCATCAGAAAGGAAGTTGCGTCATAATGGTTTCATTATTGATTCATTGATAAAACCAACATTCATAGCTTAATATGTACATTTATTGATACTTTAACGTGAAATAAAGCTTTAGGGCTGTGACCTTGACCTTTGACCTTGAACTCATTTTGAAGGTCCAGACTTCCTGAACATTTTGTACGTTGAATGTATTCTAATATCTCCAATGGTATATGAGCTATAAGCAAAAAACACAAAATTCGGACATCAAAATCGGTTTTCGGGCCATAAACCGAAAACGGTTGGTCCGATAATTTTGGACCCAATGTAACAAATGTAGATCTTAACAAGACACACATTTTTGCCATTACATGTTATCAGCTATCTATTACGGTTTATGAGTTATTACAGAAACAAGGTCTTGGGTCAAAGTTCTAAGTGACCAATGACCTTTGACCTTGGTATTTTTAACTGTAACACATATCACATAATTGAATGGAAAAGGTTTCAGGTTTCTATCTCTTACCGTTTTTGAGAAAAAAATGCTTAAAGAGGTGACGAAACTTTCAAGTGGCATAACTCTTGAACGGTGCATCATAGAATATTTCGGTCTAAATGTAACAAAGGTCCGTGATGACGTAATAAACATTTTTGCCATAACAATTAATCAGCTATCATTTACAGTTTTCGAGATATTCCAATCACAAGATTTGAGTTCAAAGTGACCAATGACCGTGGTCATTTTGGAAATTCAAAGACCTTCTTGCACATCTTGGAGTGGTTGTCCACATTAGTGCCATGTTTCATTAAGTTTTGAATACCCATCTCTGAGATAATATTTGGACAAAGTTTGAAAAATCCATTGAGGAATAATAATAATAACGAGTGATAATGTGTTTGCAAGCAAACACAGAAGTCGCCCAACCAGAATTAATTCTTCAATGTTCTTTGAAAGAACAATGAGTCCTCGATTTAACAAATACGGACTTAAAACTCATCATGATGCTGTCTATCAGTGATATCAGTATTTTTGATTAACCTGTAAACACTTTCTGATTGCGTCAGAAAACTCATTTCTATCTATATATTATGAAGTGAGGCATTTTCTCTATGCTGTGTATTTATATAAAAATATTAAGTCAAATTGAAAAACATACAAGTTTCATTGACTTTGGGCAACCCATTTTTGAGAAAACTAGTACGTCAATTGTTCAAAAAACAATTGATAGGTCTGTCCCGGAAGTTGCATCATAATATTATCATAATTTATCAACAAATTAAGCTTAATATGTACATTTATTGATACTTTAATGTGAAATAAAGTTTTTGGCTATGAATTTGAACTTTGACCTTGACCTCATTTTGAAAGTCACATCTTCTTTTACATTTTATGTATTGAATGTCTCTTTGTATCTTCAATGGTGTTTGAACTATAAGCAAAAATCCCGAAATCAGACATCAAAAATCGGTTTTTGGTCCATAGTCCCAAAACGGTTGGTCCAATAGTTTTGGACCCAACGTAACAAATGTAGATCTTAACAAAATACACATTTTCGCAATGGCATTTTATTTGCTATCTGTCACGGATTCCGGGATAATCCAATAATAAGGTCTAGGGTCAAAGTTCAGAGTGAACAATGACCTTTGACCATGGCATTTTTAAATGTAACACATATCATCTAAGTTGAATGGAAAAGGTTCCAGGCTTCTATCTCTTATCGTTTTCGAGAAAAACATGATCAAAGATGTGACAAAACTTTCAAGGGGCATACCTCCTGAACGGTTGACCATAGAGTTTGGGTCCAAAATTAACAAAAGTCCGTCATGACCTAACAAACATTTTTGCCATTACATTTAATCAGCTATCTTTTACCGTTTCCGAGTTAATTCAATTAAAAAAATTAGGGTCAAAGTTCAAAGTGACCAATGGTGGTTGTCTTTTTGGTAATTTGAATAACCATCTTGAGATAGAGATCTACCTTCCTATGAAGTTTGGAAGTGATTGGGCAAGAAGTCTCTGAGAATTTGACCGGATAAGATGACGGCAAGAAGAAGCAGAAAAATAATAAGAAACGGTGCAAACACAAGAAGTCGCCAAACTTTGTTTGGGCGACTTAATAAGAAACAGAGTAAAAACAATAAGTCACCAAACTTCGTTTGGGTGACTTAATAATAATAATGATTAATGTGTTCTGAAATAATTTCCTTTTTTATTCATCATGTAAGAATTTGTGTCTTCAACTTATTATGTTTTCATCGATCAGTGCTAGTAGTGCTTTGATTCAAGATGAAAACTTCATATCCTGTTTCATCATATAATATAATCATTTCTTTTTTTAAATATTACATGGTGTTTTTTGGTTACATAAAGTTTTATCAGTGTCAATTATTTAGCAGTATGACTACCAGTAATTAAACTGTCAAATCTAAATATGATAAATACCACATGCGTAACACTGGTTGTTTTATGTAAAAATATTTTATAATCTTAACTAGTTAATTAGAACAGATTGTTTATATTTCCCTAATTATCTAAATATATTTATACACATTCCCCGTTTCCCTTCTTTTTCTTATTATATACCTGTTATCACCTACAGCACTAATGAAATTCTAATTTCAGTTGACCTTAAGGTTATCAATGTCAAACCACAAATGATATATAATGAAGTAATTTTCATTCATTTAAATAGCAAGAAATGATTAAATAATTTTGGACCAATGTAACAAATGAGGATCTTAACAAGACACACATTTTTGCCATTACATTTAATCAGCTATCTACTATGGTTTAAGAGTTGTTACAAAAACAAGGTTAAGGGTCAAAGTTCAAAGTGACCAATGACCTTTGACTCTGGCATTTTTGAATGTAACACATATCACCTAAGTTGAATGGAAAAGGTTTCAGGTTTCTATCTCTAACCGTTTTCGAGAAAACCCAACTTAAAAGATATGACGAAACTTTCAAGGGTCATAACTCCTGAACGGTTGACCATAGAATTTCGATCTAAATGTAAGATATGTCCGTCATGACCTAACTAACATTTTTGTCATTTCATTTTATCAGCTATCTTTTACAGTTTCCGAGTTAATCCAATAGTAAGATTTGGGGTCAAAGTTCACAGTGACCAAAGACGGTGGTCATTTGGAAACTTCAACACCCAAGTGCACATCTTTTGGTGGTGATCTACCTTCCTATGAAGTTTGATTGAGATTGGACAAGTGGTCTCTGAGAATTTGGTTGGACAAGATGATTTTTAGAGGCGGAAAAATAATAATAACAAGTGATAATGTGTTTGAAAGCAAACACAGAAGTCGCCCAACCAGAATCAATTCTTCAATGTTCTCTGAAAGAACAATGAGTCCTCGATTTAACAAATAACGACTTAAAACTCATCGTGATTCTGTCTATCAGTGATATCAGTATTTTTGATTAACCTGTTCACACTTTGTGATTGCGTCAGCAAAATCATTTCTATTTATATATTATGAAGTAAGACATTTTCTCTATGGTGTTCATTTATATAAAAAATCTTAAGTTACATTGAAAAACATACAAGTTTCATTGGATTTGGACCACCTATTTTTGAGAAAACTAGTACGTCAATTGTTCGAAAAACAATTGATAGGTCTTTCCCGGAAGTTGCGTCATTATATTCTCATAATTGATCAACAATTTAAGCTAAATATGTACATTTATTGATTCTTTTATGTGAAATAAAGTTTTTGGCCATGACCTTGAATTTTGACCCTGACCTCATTTTGAAGGTTACATCTTCCTTAACATTTTTTGTATTGAATATCTCTTTGTATCTTCAATGGTATTTGAGCTAGAAGCAAAACAACCCGAAATCAGACATCAAAAATCTGGTTTTGGTCCATAGGCCCAAAACGGTTGGTCCAATAATTTTGGACCCAATGTAACAAATGTAGATCTCAACAAGACACACATTTCTGCCATTACATTTAATCAGCTATCTGTTACAGTTACTGAGAAAATCCAATCATAAGGTCTGGGGTCAAAGTTCAAAGTGACCAATGACCTTTGACCTTACCATTTTTAGATGTAGCAGATATCACCTAAGTTGAATGGAAAAGGTTCCAGGTTTCTATCTCTAACAGTTTTCGAGAAAAATGTACTTAAAGATGTGACGAAATTTTCAAGGGGCATAACTCATGAATTGTCCACCGTACAGTTTCGGTCCAAATGTAACGAAGGTCCGTCATGACCTAACTAACATTTTTGTCAGACATTTTAATCAGCTATCTTTTACAGTTTCCGAGTAAATCCAATAATAAGATTTGGGGTCAAAGTTCAAAGTGACCAATGGTGGGGGTCATTTTGATAATTTGAATACCCAAGTGCACATCTTGGGATGGACATCTACCATCCTGTGAAGTTTCGTAGTGATTGGATGAGTAGTCTCTGATAATTTTACCGGACAAGATGATGGCAAGAAGAAGCGGAAAAATAATAAGAAACGGTGCAAACACAAGAAGTCGCCAAACTTTGTTTGGGCGACTTAATAAGAAACAGAGTAAAAACAATAAAGTCACCAAAACCAGATTCCATATACAATTACTTTTTGAAAAATTGTTGTGTTGTATATTTATCACCAATGATTGTAATAATTTGTTTCTATTCCTTATGTAAGAACTAGTGTCATCATAATCTATTCGTCTATCAGTGTAAGTAGTACTTTGATTCACAGGTTAACACTTCATAAGCATATGTACTGGATTGCATCAGAAAGGAAGTTGCGTCATAATGATTTCATTATTAAGTCATTGATGAAACCAACATTCAAAGCTTAATATGTGCATTTATTGATATTTTAACGTGAAATAAAGCTTAAGGGCTGTGACCTTGACCTTTGACCTTGACCTCATTTTGAAGGTCCAGACTTCCTGAACATTTTGTACGTTGAATGTCTTTTAGTATCTTCAAAGGTATTTGAGCTATAAGAAAAAAAAACCCACAAAATTCGGACATCAAAATAGGTTTTCGGCTCATAAACCGAAAGCGGTTGGTCCGATAATTTTGGACCCAATGTAACAAATGTAGATCTTAACAAGACACACATTTTTTATATTACATTTCATCAGCTATCTATTACAGTTTATAAGTTATTACAAAAACAAGGTCTAGGGTCAAAGTTCAAAGTGATCAATGACCTTTGACCTTGACATTTTTAAAAGTAACACATATCACCTAAATTGAATGGAAAAGGTTTCAGGTTTATATCCTTACCGTTTTCGAGAAAAAACATGCTAAAAGAGGTGACGAAACTTTCAAGGGGCATAACTCTTGAAGGTGCATCATAGAATTTCGGTCCAAATGTAACAAAGGTCCGTCATGACCTAATAAACATTTTGCCATAACAATTAATCAGCTATCATGTACAGTTTTTGAGATATTTTATTCACAAGATTTGAGGTCAAAGTTCAAAGTGACCAATGACCGTGGTCATTTTGGAAATTCAAAGACCTTCTTGCACATCTTGGGGTGGTTGTCCACATTGGTGCAATGTTTCATTAAGTTTGGAATACCCATCTCTGAGATAATGTTTGGACAAACTTTGAAAAATCAATTGAGGAATAATAATAATAACGAGTGATAATATGTTTGCATGCAAACACAAGTCACCCAAACCAGATTCCATACCCAATTGTTTTTTGAAAAAATGCTGTGTTGTATATTTATCACCAATGATTGTAATAATGTGTTTTGAAATATTTGTTTCTATTCCTTATGTAAGAACTAATGTCATAAACTCTTCGTCTATCAGTGTTAGCAGTACTTTGGTTACCAGGTTAACACTTCATTAGTATATGTACTGGATTGCATCAGAAAGGAAGTTGCGTCATAATGGTTTCATTATTGATTCATTGATGAAACCAACATTCAAAGCTTAATATGTAAATTTATTGATACTTTAACGTGAAAAAGAGCTATAGGGCTGTGACCTTGACCTTTGACCTTGACCTCATTTTGAAGGTCCAGACTTCCTGAACATTTTGTACGTTGAATGTCTTTTAGTATCTTCAATGGTATTTGAGCTATAAGCAAAAACACAAAATTCGGACATCAAAATCGGTTTTCGGTCCATAAAGCGAAAACGGTTTGTCCGATAATTTTGGACCCTATATTAAAATGTAGATCTTAACAAAAACACACATTTTTGGCATTACATGTTATCAGCTATCTATTACGGTTTATGATTTATTACAAAAACAAGGCCTAGGGTCAAAGTTCAAAGTGACCAATGACCTTTGATTTTGGCATTTTCAAATGTAACACATATCACCTTAATTGAATGGAAAAGGTTTCAGGTTTCTATCTCTAACCGTTTTCGAGAAAAAATATGCTAAAAGAGGTGACGAAACTTTCAAGGGGCATAACTCTTGAACGGTGCATAATAGAATTTCGGTCCAAATGTAACGAGGGTCCGTCATGACGTAATTAACATTTTTGCCATAATAATTTATCAGCTATCATTTACAGTTTTCGAGATGTTCCAATCACAAGATTTGAGGTCAAATTCAAAGTGACCAATGACCGTGGTCATTTTGGAAATTCAAAGACCTTCTTGCACATCTTGGGGTGGTTGTCTACATTGGTACCATGTTTCATTAAGTTTGGAATATCCATCTCTGAGATAATGTTTGGACAAAGTTTGAAAAATCCATTGAGGAATAATAATAATAACAAGTGATAATATGTTTCCAAGCAAACACAGAAGTCGCCCAACCAGAATTAATTCTTTAATGTTCTCTGAAAGAACAATGCTTCCTCGATTTAAGAATTAAGCATTTAAAACTCATCATGATTCTGTCTATCAGTGATATCAGTATTTTTTACTAACTTGTACGCACTTTGTGGTTGCATCAAAAAAATCATTTCTATTTATATATTATGAAGGAAGGCACTTCCTCTGTTGTGTGTAATTATATCAAAATTTTAAATTACATTGAAATACATATCAGTTTCATTGAATTTTGACCACCCATTTTTGAGAAAACCATTACGTCAATTGTTCAAAAACAATTTCTAGGTCTTTCCCGGAAGTTGGGTCATAATATTCTCATCATTGATCAACAATTTAAGCTTAATATGTACATTTATTGATACTTTTATGTGAAATAAAAGTTTTGGCCATGACCTTGAACTTTGACCTTGACCTCATTTTGAAGGTCACATGTTACTTAACATCTTTTGTAATGAATGTCTCTTTGTATCTTCAATGGTATTAAAGCTATAAGCAAAAAAACCCGAAATCAGACATCAAGAATCGGGTTTTGGTCCACAGGCCCAAAATTGTTGGTCTAATAATTTTGGACCCCATGTAACAAATGTAGATCTTAACAAGATACACATTTTTGCAATTACATGTTATCAGCTATCTATTATAGTTTATGAGATAATCCAATGACAACATCAACGGTCAAAGTTCAAAGTGACCAATGACCTTTGACCTTGGCATTTTTAAATGTAACACATATCACCTAAGATGAATGGAAAAGGTTTCAGGTTTCTATCTCTTACCGTTTTCGAGAAAAACATACTTAAAAAATATGATGAAATTTTCAAGGGACATAACTCCTGAACGGTTGACCATAGAGTTTCGGTCTAAATGTAACAAATGTCGGTCATGACCTAACAAACATTTTTGTCATTACGTTGTATGAGCTATCTGTTACAGTTTCCGAGTTAATCCAATAATAAGTTTTGAGGTCAAAGTTCAAAGTGACCAATGATGGTGGTCATTTGGAAAATTTCAACACCCAAGTGCATCTCCGGTACATTTCTAATCTTTACCATGTTCTTAAAATCAAAAGAAACTCTTTTGTTTATAGTAACCTGGCGTATATCCTCCGGATTATGTTTAGGAAATAGATACACTGCGTCTAGTGCTGGAAGTAATTCCTTATGGTATTTTTTGTTTATTGTGGATCAAATAACCTAGGGTTGTTAGCCTATATATTCCACACTTAATGAATCATTGCTTATTGTTATTGTGGTGGAATAATACACTTTTTCAAGTGCACGTAGTCTGCAACTTCTCATTTATTTGTATTGTAGTAGTTAAAACACTCATGATGCAGTAAATAAACAGGCAAGATGACAACAATTGTAAGAACACTTTGCAAGTTAATTTTATGTTTGTTGACGATCCCGCATCCATGGGTAAAGCCACATTGATGTAGCGATGCTCGACATCTAGCAATAAATTCCGCTCAAACCGGTGCTAGGGGGCGTCTTGAACTTACTACGAGGTATGAGTACAGCTCATTCTTAAAGGCCTCATGGTGACATCAAGATGAAGAACAACAATGAAAGCGTTGTTCCATTGATTAGTTTTGCCATGTATTTGTAGAGATTTTGTCTCATTTGCATTTACTCCACATCCCTTCATTGTTAATTGTTAGACATATAAGCACATTTCTTGACTGAGTTATTGCAATATGAAAAAGAAAGGAAATAGCGTAAAGGAGACAACATCCCGTCTCCAGGTTAACACGACCCAAAAAATTAAACAAAGCATCTAGGGGTCACCGTTAGATTTTCAACACAGTGAGGAACCTCACACCATAAAGAAAGCCCTAAAGGCCCATAAAAAGCAAAAAAGTGAATAAATCAATGGAAACAGACCACATCCAATAACCCGAATAATAAGAAACTAAAATTTTATAAGACCATTACATGCCAATGACCAACATATACATTTACCTGACTTGGGAGCCACAAAAATTACGGCGGGGTTACTCGTTTTACTCATTACAAAATTACGCAAACTATCGAAGGAGTACTGATCTAGATATCTATACAGTCCAAGTCTTATCAATCTGACTCATAGGCTTTACATATTTTGTGTTCGGAAAAATGCATGTCGTTCAAGTAGTGACTGCAATGAGCCGATAAAGAATTTGCAAGTCTGAGCAATTAAACATGTACATGTACAATTTTTCTTGACGCCCTTCTGTAGGTTGCACCTATCATCATATTATACCATGAAATATCATTAAAAAGGTGTGAAATGAAGTATCTAATTGGGGATATAAACTAATACTTCTATAATTTAGAGAAAAGTATGTAAAAGAAAATAATAATATATATATATTTTTCAAACTACGTATTCCGTTGATCTAGAAATTAGCACTTAACTCCTTATATCGTGTGAGAATACAATAAAATGGCATATTAAAAAATCGGAAGACTGCATTATGCTAATTGTACGATACAAGAAATCACTGAAAATGTAATTTCCTGTACGTGTTAACACAAAGGTCATGCGGAGCTCCCTTTGTTGCGTTCGTAGCTAAATACAAATGTAAGATTTCTTTCGATTAAGTTATAACGCATCAGATTGTAAAAAATTCTTATATATTATAGATAAATGGCAACATACAATGTACGTGGTCGTGGTCTAGTAAATGCAAAACAAGACATTGTACGTTTTCTTACTCCTTTGTTGTTATCGACTTCAGCTTAGGGAAATTGTATGCAATTTATATAAAGATCATATAAATGTGAAAACTGCTTATGAAAAAATTGCAAAAAATAATATTCCAATAATATATAATATGCATATATGTTCATAACGACAGTCATGGGAAAAAAGTTCTGAATTCATTTAATTATGTAATAAATGTAACCTTGATACTAGACCAAATAAATGTCATATCGCATTGGTCGATTGCTAAGGACCTATACAAAATGTAATCAAGGAATATTAAAATGAATGTTCAGTATATAGTAGTGATGAACTTTGCATAGTGTGTTATAACATTACACGAAGAGACTGACGAAAAAAATTATTCTGACTTCCATGACATTATCATTTTAATGATATCCTGGTTTTCAAACAAATCTAGTGGTGATTTTCCTTTCCTACTACACAGTGTATAATCCGCTCCTGCCTTCATCAATAGTTCCACAATCTTACGGTATCTGTCTTTGGTTTTACTACTTACTTCGACTTTTTTGTAGCCAATGTAGCCAAAGCGATGAAAGTATACGTATGGACGGTCGCTTTTCAACAGTTTACTCCAAACTTCACACGCTATATACAATGGCGATTTTCCGTCATTTGAACATTGGTTAATCTCTGCCTTGTTGCCAAGAAGTTTAGCTACTACTTCAGAATGTCCTTCATAACATGATATATAAATAGGCGATATTCCCAAGTTTGTACATTGATTAACATCGACATTGTTATCAAGAAGCTTTGTTACTACTTCAGTATAACCTCCACAACAAGCTATATAAAGAGGTGATAGTCCCCAAGCGGTACACTGATTCACATCTACTTTGTTGTTTAGTAGTATAGTCACTATTTCAGTATAACCCATTTTTTGAGCTTTAGCAAAAGAATCTATTCCTTTCTTTGAAAACTGTTTAACTCCTGCGTTGTTGTCCATATGATACATTCCTAGTTCAGCAGCATGCCCTCCACAACAAGCTATATAAAGAGGTGATACCCCAAACTTTGTACACTGATTGATATTAGCTTTTTTGTCTACAAGTTTAGCTACTATTGTAGAATGCCCTCCACGACAAGCAAAATAAAGTGGTGATTCGTCAATAGCTGTACTCTGATTAACTTGTGCCTTGGCATCAAGAAGTTTGCTTACAATTTCAATGAATCCTCTTGCACAAGCTATACATAAAGGTGATTCACCTTCTTTTGTACACTGGTTAACATCGGCCATATTGTCCAGAAGTTTAGTCACTATTTCAGAATACCCTCTTTCACAGGCTTTATATAGAGGCGATATCCCTAGGTTTGTACACTGATTAACATTTGCCTTGTTTTCCAAAAGTTTAGTTACAATATCAGTATACCCTCTTCCGCAAGATATATAAAGCGGGGATACTCTACCCTGGGTACACTGATGAATATCTGCTTTATTGTCCAAAAGTTTGCTCACTAATTCAGTATGTCCTACACAACAAGCTATATACAGAGGTGATACTCCATCCTCTGTGCATTGATTAACATTTGCCTTGTTGTCCAAAAGTTTTGTTACCACGTCAAGATACCCTCTGTAACAAGCTATATACAAAGGTGATTTTCCTTTCCATGTACATTCATTAACAATTGCCTTATTGTCTAGAAGCCTAGTGACAATTTCGATGTAACCTCTCTCACAAGCTATATACAATGGTGATATTCCCCACAGTCTCCGCATATTACACGAGTTAACATCTGCCTTGTTTTCTAGAAGTTTAGCTACTACTTCAGTATGTCCTTTAAAACAAGCTATATTAAGAGGTGTTTCTCCAAAAATAGTCCTCTGTTCAACATCTGCCTTGCTGTGCAGTAGTTTGGAGACTGCTTCCGTATGCCCTCTTTCACAAGCTGTATACAAAGGTGATTCCCCCCATATAGTGCATTGATTAACATCTGCGTTGTTTTCCAAAAGTGTTGTTATTACATCAATAAACCCTCTTTCACATGCTGTATACAGAGGTGATTCTATCCAATGAGTACATTGATTAACATTTGCCTTGTGTTCCAAAAGTGTAGTTACTACATCAGTATACCCTCTATTACAAGCTAAATACAATGCCGTTTCCCCTGTCCGTGTACACTGGTTAATATCTACCTTGTTGTTGAAAGGTTTAGATACTATTTCAGTAAACATTCTTTCAGAAGATATATGAAGTGGTAAGTTTCCTCTTTTTGTACACTGATTACTACCAGCCTCGTAGGCGAGAAGTATATTTATTACTTCAATATTTCTTCTTTCACAAGCTACATACAGAGGGGATTTTCCTTCATTTGTACACTGATGAACATCTGCATCATTGTCTAGCAGTTTAGTTAAAACTTCAGTATACCCCTTTTCAGAGGATATATGAAGAGGTGTTACTCCTGCCCATGTAGACTGGTTAACATCTGCATGGTTGTCGAGAAGTTTAGCAACTACGTCAAGTTTCCTGTTTTCACAAGCTTCAAAAAGGGGTGATTTCCCGTTGTCTGTAGACTGATTTACATCTGCATTGCTGTTAAGAAGCAAAGTTACAATTTCGATAAATCCTCTTCCAGCAGCTGCGTGCAAAGGTGATTTCTTTTTGTTCGGTAACTGACTATAATTTACCCTAGTCTCGAGAAGTTTCCTAACTACTTCTGTATGTCCTTCTGCACAAGCTACATACAGAGGTGATTTTTCGTCGTCTGTATAATTATAAATATCTGCTTTGCTGTTCAGCAGTTTAGTTACTAATTCGTGGTATCCTTTTTTACAAGCTATATACAGAGGTGATACTTCCAAATTTGTGCACTGGTTAACATTTGCTTTGTTTCTCAAAAGTGCAGTTGCTATTTCAATATTTCCTATTTCACAAGCTATATACAGAGGCGATTTACCTAATTGTGTACATTTATTAACATCTGCTTTCTTATCCAGAAGGTTTGTGACAACTTCAGCTAACCCTCCTATACAAGCCATATATAGAGGCGATCTTCCATCATGTGTACACTGATTTACATTTGCCTTATAGTCTAAAAGTTTAGATACTACTTTAGTATGCCCTCTTTCACAAGCTATGTACAGAGGTGATAAACCCCAATTTGTAGACTTATTTACATCTGCTTTATTGTCCAAGAGTTGGGTTGCTATTTCAATATACCCCTTTTCACAAGCTATGTACAAGGGTGATAAACCCCACTTTGTACACTGATTTACATCTGCCTTGCTGTTCAGAAATATACTGACTAATCCAGTATATCCTTTCATACACGATATATATAATGGAGTTTCTCCATCCCTGTTACAATGATTAATGTCAGACCCATGCTCACAGAACCACTGTACCATATGAAGGTCTCCGTCTATACAACAATGTATCAATGGTGTAGTACTGCTTAATTCTTCCCATGAATATCTCTGATATGATTTGTCTTTACTCTTAAAAGATACATCACACATATCAGCTAACTTATTTTGCAATAAAGGTTCCAAGTTTTTCAAGTAATTCAGCAAGGTTTCTCTGAAGTTTTTTATTTTCATGTTAATATTACTAAAAACATTTGAAATGTGACCTTTTGACCATTCATCTATTATCCTCTGTAGATACATCCTTTGAAATTTAGCTGGTAAAATGATTGTGAAAGGATAACTATCGTCTTGTCGTTCAAACAAAACTCTTTCTGCTAGAAATCGACTATCTCCATATCTAATCAAGATTTCAACCATAACCTTACCAAAGTAACTTACAAGATAATCAAACAGCTTATCATGAATGGTACAGTAAAACTCATATTTTATACCTCCCGTCTTTGTATGTGATCCGTGCTTACTCTTGATCTTCGTATCTTTCTTGATAAATGTGTTAGAAAGACAATCCAGTTCATCCCTAATGACTAGTCTAGATGTTCCCCTGTCTAGTTTACATGCTTCATATGTGGTCCTAAAAATTTTTCTCAGGTCATTGTTTATATCTTCTGTCAGCCATTCATCTTTCAAATGATTGTTAAATATCACACAGAGAGCTAAAGCGCAATATTTACCATACGCCCTCTCAGTCCATAGCTTACTGATCTCAGAATCATAAACTGAAAAGGGATTCTGAAAAAAATCAGAAACATCAAAGTTTGGGTTTTCTTTGTACAATTTACACAAAAGTGGAAAGCAATCATGCAAATTAACGTACTGTCTTATCCTGGAAGCTTCTGTTTTGAGATATAACTCTGCTAATGATTTTCTCTCAGTAGCTGACAAACAGATTTCTTCTGACATAAGATTACATTCGCATACTGTAAAGAGGGGTAATGTTTTAAACAGCTCATCTTGATAGACCTGTAAACGACAGGATGCAATAATCTTTGTATTCGTATGTTTTAAAATGTTTGTAATTGTATCGGACAATAATTTCCATTTGTCTAACATTATGTGGTTCAAAGTATATGTACCACAAAAATTGTCAATTACAAATATTGTTCTTTTATCTTGGTTGTAAAAGTTAACAATGTCTCTTGGATTTGTAACAGGCAATATATCATACCCGTCTTTGGCCATCTCTAAAGCAATATGTTGAATTAAAAAAGTTTTTCCCGTACCAGAACTTCCTGTAACAGTAACACAACTTTCTGCTCTTACAAATTCCCGAACACGTGTCGCTGCTCGGGTTTCCATAAACATCTGGTCATCTTTTTCCCAAATCTTTATTTTTCTGTTCATTGGTCCTGTAATTTAACAACACTGATGTCATTGTATTATTGGTCTTGTTATATGTGTGCATGTTATCATGGAATTTCTGTGTAATACATGTATCATGTATACCGGTAATTGAACATAGAAAAATCCGAAGGGAAAAAACGCAAATAAAAATTAACTCAAACATGACAATGTAGTGGCCACATACAGAGGGATACAGACGCAACGCAACAAAAAGTGCACTTAAAGTGAAATTGAAGTTCACTTTTGAGGTGCATTTCGTGTTCTCTTAGCTGTTGCAAAGTTCACTTGTTTGGAGTAGGTAGATATTCCATGACAGCTTTTTTTCGTGCCCAGGAGTGAACTTCAAGTGCACTTGAATCTGTCGCGAGGATCACTACTTAAAACGGGTTTTCCAAATTAGATCGCATTTTTCGCGATAGCTGAGGTTATAAAATATATTTCCACGTAGTCTTCTATTCGAATAAGCAAGTGCGACACAAATGTACCCATCCCAATTCATTGAATAAATTAAACATATTAAATAATATTTTCCCGCGCCAAAATTAAAAACAAACGTGTAGAATAACTATTCCAAACAAGTTAGAGAGTTCCTCACTTCATAATTTGATCGAATTCATGTAAATTTAGAGACATATTATATTTCATTGGTAATGGAAAATTGAATATTATTTATTCATTACATTATATCACCGACAATATTCGAAACCTAATTGAAGGTGTCTCAATGGGGTTTTTTATCCGAACCTGAGACATATAATTATGTGTTTCTGTCCGAACGTATTTTTCCGCTTTCCCGTTACAAAGACTTCTGTTTTGCGGATGTAACTTTAAATGTTTCACGCTCCGCACCCTTCCCCGTTTTAATGTTCATTTTATCCCATATCTTTTTAAACGATCCTCCTTGCATCTGGCTTTAAAGGAAATTCCCTATTCCCGCTTATACCGGTTTGATACCTTATGTTGTAGTAGATTAAAAATAAAAACACTGTCAAGTTTTTCGTTTTGCTTTTTTATGGTTGTCTTTGTTTTTTATAAATATTTTCTTTATCATATCCTTTTTAAGAAGTTTTATATGTTGCGATATTGCTTTTCATCCATCTTTGAATAGGATGTAACTATGTCTGCAAAGTCAGGTTTTTCTTTGTGCGGGTTTGAACTAAATCCAAATGACCAAACTGATTCAGGTTTTCTAAATATTTTGCTTTATCAACTGCTTTTAAGAAGTTCTATATGTTGCGATAAGGCTTTTATGAATCTTAACCTAAATATGATTGAAAGGCAGATTTTTATTGTGCGGATTAAACTCAAACATTACAAATGACGAAAATGATTTTTTTTTAATATTTAACTTTATCCGTTCGAAGAAGTTCTATATGTTGCGGTAGTAAGGAAGTTAGGTATTTAGTCTGCAATTTAAATGCAATCTTTACAAATGACCAAAATTATAATGTTTGGAAATATTTACTTTATCATATCCTTTCGAAGATGCTTTATATGCTAGATATGGCTTTTCATGAATATCTGCATAAATGTGTTTGAAAAGTCATGTTTTCATTCTACTGTTTAAAATGCAATCTTTACAAATGATCAGAACAATTTATTTTTTTTAATATTTTACTCTATCATATCTTTGTGAATAAGTTTTATATGTTTCGATAGTAAGGAAGTAAGGTTTTCAGTGTGCAGTTTAAAGTAAATCTTTACAAATGACCAAAATAATCCTTTTTTTTGGGGGGGGGG
>MJUU01060877.1:26228-37332 GCA_002080025.1 Modiolus philippinarum
AAAAAAAAAAAAAAAAAAAAAAAAAAAAAAATTACTTTATATCATTTTATTTTATCTTAAACATATTTTAGTATCAAATACATAGATGATACATAAGATTAGACACAAGTTACACAACTTGCGATGTCTTCTTTTTTACTAATGACAAAATACAAAACTCGCAGTATATCATTAACCAAAAATAAGTTTTTAAATCAAGTATGATAACATAGCATTAAACTATACAGATTCATAGTTTGTGAAATCTGCCTCCGCTGTATTACTTAGACAAATCTCTAGTATCAACGATGTATTTTTGCATTAACAAAATCAAGTTGTTACGACTGGATTTTTGAAATGAATATTATTTATATTTGGTTGGATATCAAGTTGTTTGGATACTCGTTGATGGTTGAATTTTCTACCAGACAAAAAGTAGTGTTCTATAGATTCGATAATTTAATTTCCACATTCTCAATAACAAGAATCTATAATATTACATCTAAAGAGTTAGCCTTTAAGGAAAATACAACTTTGTCTGAATCTACTTGCATTATATTAGCAAACCTAGAGCCAAGAACGGAAATATGATGGATTTTCTCCGATTCTCTGTAAATATTTTTGACTTTACTCTAAATAATCTTGGACGGTATGTTCTAAGATGTTCCATAATTTTAAAGTCGAAGGTATATATGAATTTTGAAAAGATACAAGTCTACATAAAGGGTCAGATAAATTATTCGCATTCCGTAAATAATAAAATACTTCTTTCATTTACAGTATTCGGAAGTAAGTCACGGTGATAACCTGATGTATTGTTATTCACAATATTGTAAAAAAAGGAATAGTTTCTTTGTTGTCTTCTCGAAGCAAATTTCTCAACCAGTTTTTAAATAAATTTATTCAATACTAGCATAAGCAGTAACGCCAGTCGCGATTCTTCCAGCCTCGAGTTAAATTTCGTCATGTCTGCTGGAATCTTGAACAGAACAGTTGTCTCAAACTTCACAACAATACTCAAGTAACGATGTAATTAATGTCAGATAAATAGTTTCTAAAAATGCTTAGATAAACGAAATTTAAGTTTTCATAATACAGCTATTTGTTTATTGGCTTTTGACACTATTGTTTTTATATATATATGTATATACGAGTATCTCCGATAGAAAACAACAAATCAACCAGAATACCTGTAGCACCAAAATATATTATTTCAGTTTTTTTCTGGAATTAGTTCAACAAGCCATTGTTTTGGCCATATTTTCAAGATCAATATTTACCATATTGCGCAAACTATTTATCTAAAATGACCTTTCACTAACCGATGCGTCATCAGCAAAACAATCTACATAGCCCAAGAATGTCACCAGCAATGTCATTTATAAAAATAAGAAAAAATGAGGGTCCAGGATCGATCCCTGAGGAACACCTGCATGTTATTCTCCCTTGCTTGACACATCATCTTTGATAATGACAAAATATGTGTTGCGAGGTGGTTATAAAATGTAAAAATACAATAGTAAAGAGAGTGGTTAACCACCTAAATTGGGCACAGTCAAAATTAAAACAAATATAAAAAGACATCTGAATTTAAAAGATAAAAAGGGGTAAAACAGCCCAATATTTCGACATGTAATGTCTTTTTCAAGGGTAAAGTAAAAATAATAAAAAACACATGTAAACACGCTGGAAGAAATGGAGAAACTAAAAACCTATATTGGATAGGTGTGCAGCGAGCCGAGACATTTGATAAATCTTTGATAATGACTTGTTGCTTTCTATTACATACATAACATTCGATCCATGTCAAGATATCTCATTTGATGAATTATCGTTCCAAATTTAATGAGAGACCTCTCAGCCATACTCGATCAAAAGCTTTACTAACATCGCAAAAAATAAGACTGATAAGTTCTTGAGTACCCAATGCCATATGAACATAATGCATAAGTTCAATAAGCTGATGTGATGTAGAATGGCGTGTTAAGAAACTAGATGGAAACTTATATATGAGTGAGTAGTCTACAAGAGAATTTAATACATACTTTTAGACAACCTTCTTAAAAACTTTACTAACAGTAATGAGTTATGCAATAGGTCTATAATTTGACGCAACAGACTTGTCACCTCTCTTAAAAAAAGGCACTACTTGTGCAAGTTTCCAAGATTTTGGAAATTCCTTTTCGTTTAACGTACGCCAAAAAAAGATTTAGAAAAGACACCACCTCTTTTTTTACTTCTTTAAGCATACGATAACGTATGATGTCATGTCTCATGGATCAAGTAACGATATGGCATCAATTATATTTGAATTTGTATTTCGATTTTTGTAAGCGTATACGGGCCTCTACCATCAAATTCTGGCAATGGTACGTCATCATCATCTAAATCCGATATAGAACAAAAATATTCGTTTAACAGGTTAGTTTTGGATGTATTGTGAAATCCCGATAAATTTTTGTCATTTGGTTTACGAAAGGGATGTAGTTCTGTGCTCAGGCCCTCGCCTTTTAAGAAGAACCTTCATTGTCTTCCAATACTGCTTACTGTTTGCTGTTTTAGTTTGGTCAGAGACTCATCTATGTTCTCATAGAAATTAATTTTTGTCATCTCTTTTAAGTTATTTACTGTTTTTATACTTACTTTATTTACATCTGTTTTATTATTAAGATACATTTTTCTAAACCTGTCCCTTACCCTCATTTCACGTCTGAATTCAGATGTCATCCAAATCTTATCGTTCGGACGTATAGTAATATATTTACTAGGAATAAAAGCTCTTGCAGTTTCCATAAAAATGTTTGGGAATTGCATAGATGCTCAGTCAACGCACAGGGGATCACTGATGATAAAATCCCAGTCCATGTTTGAAATAATCTTTCGAAATAATGGATAATTACCTTTATTATATTACCAAACATTTCTACGATATGAGGTATCATCCCTGTAACCACGTTCAAAAATTATATAAGTTGGGTCATGGTCACTTACCTGTCTGTCAGTTGGGATGGTATTGCATTCTGTAACAGAAACAATGTCTGTCACTAATACAGGGTCTAATAAAGAATGAGACTTTTTGGATCACATATATGTTTGTCATAAATCAAGTTATAATATCATCAACGTCGCTGGGAAGTCTGTCAAGAAAATATATGTTATAGTCACAACAAGAATAAGGTTACAAGAATAATCTAAAGCATTACTTACCATTATATGGAAATTATCCCAAAAATTAAGCCCAGCTTCATTTTGTGATTTGTATATAACGTTGAGTAAGTAATTACCTACCTCAATTTTGATTTCAAAGCACATAGCTATCCCCCACCACGTGCGTTTTTGTCTAATCTGTAAGGGTTTGGATTGAATTATTAAGTTTTAATGAGAAACCTCAGTCAGTTATCTCCCTGTACAAAGTTAGTTTTGTATGGTTCAAAGTGCAGATAATTTCAATTAGCATATCTATACCTTCTTTTGATATTTGAATGAAAATTATCTCCACTTAGACTATATACATAACTAACTTGGTACAGGGAGATAACTGACCGCTATTTCCCATTAAGAATAATAGTATCAAGATGAGCTTCTGTGAAACAGATTACACCAAAGTCATCAACAATACTCGAAATGACTTCAGTTTGTTTCTCAGACTTCGTATATTAAGATGAAGAATGCTAATGGTAGCCCCTTCATTATGCAGGGTTGGACTCTACATCACCCGATATAAGGATAATCAAGTAAATTAAACCCATAATCAACTGCAAATTTATGAGATTGCTTTAAAAACATTTGATAGGCTTGATTCGACGATATCCAATATTCATAAAATAATCGTACAAAAGACTAAATATGCAAAAAATATCTTGTATATACACACTTCATACTTTGTCTTTACATAAAATATACTAATTGCCACCCGATGTATTACAATGTCGCTACCCATTTTCAAAAGTTACCAAACTTGGTGGCGATGACGTACATGAATATTATAACAAAAACATTCCGGGTGATGTATACAGGCGTTAAGAACGGCTACGTTTACACAACATATAAATCAATAGACATAAGTACTATACAGAATAGCAAATAAACATAACATGAATTTACATTCCAGCTCTTTTGTTCTAGCAGGGGTGATCTGAGTCGGATCACCCCTGCAATCTCACCCAAGTCAGAACAAAGGATATTTTTTGTCAAGGCCAGACTTTGACAAGTGTTCAGTTTTATGAACTTAGTAAAATTTTCAAGGATAAATATTTTGAAACCTTGAAAAATAACCGTGTCTATGGTGATATTCGAACCAGGTCGTCTCCTTAACTAGATATCTACCTTACCTACCACATCACGAACTCGTTGGAGAAACTGTGTTAAAAATTTAATATAAAGACTCGTTGTGGGGCACAATAAGGATATATATTATTATCATAGTTTTAATATTTATTTCGTGACATTATAAGCTTGGAAATAATTTTTAAGAATGTCTATAGGTTTTCCTTCACTTAATATATAGGCTGGGATGTAAATTAGTTATCACAATCGGACTTAGTGTGTCTGTATAACCTCACCGATCCGGCCTCTGGCCGTCGGGGTGATTTTATACAATCACACCTCGTCATCGTGTGAAATCTATTACACAGAAAATAAATTCACAGTAACTTCGGTATTTAGTTATTTGTTACCACTGGGCCAATGCCTCTGCTGGTGGACTGTTAGTCCCCGACGGTATTCACCAGACCAGTAGTCAGTACTTCGGTGCTGACCCGAAAGCCGATTCTGTTTGGAACATTGCAATATCTAAAATTTTAGTAAATTTTGTTGAAAACTAAGAAGTTACTCCCTCATGCATAGCTCTGTTCTTAGCTGATTTTGACTGTATATTTAGTTCATATTGGGTATTTGTTCTCTATCAGTTTTTTAACATCCTTGAATTTATGGTCTTCCAAACGTTTAAGTTTTATCTGCACTGAAGAGACATAAGTTGTCGAAATGAGCATTTGCAGAAAATAAATTCACAGTAACTTTTCGGTATTTAGTTATTTGCTATATTTAGTTCACGTTGACAAAGGTCGAACCGACAATTAATAGTATATTGTTTACAACCTGGACAACCTCCATGAAAATTACGTCATTGTCCCTGCAGACAAAGCTTCTAACAAAGAAACACTATCTTGACTGTCTGGTTAAGGAGATGGGAATTGCTAGTTCATCAGAAAAACCAACTTATACTCCCACTACACTATCAAGGGAGGAGATTGTTTTATCATCCTTTTGCATCAAAGAGGATGATGATAACAATCAGCTTCCCAACATCTACTGGGTCCCTAAACTTCATAAGAACCCATACAAACAGAGATTCATTGTGGGGTCTTACAAATGCACCACTTAGCCACTTTTTAAGCTCCTTACTACTTTATTGACCGCAGTCAGAAATGGCCTGAAAAGTTACTGTGATAAAGTCTACTCCACAAGCGGTGTCAATCAGTTGTGGATTTTAAAAATTCTAAAGATCTCGTCGAACAGCTATCCTCTAGCAGTCTTACCCATTGCCACAACATACAAACTTTTGATTTTTCTACTTTTTTATACTGCCCTGCCGCAAAATAAATTGAAAACATTAAGTTCGGATTTGATACATCAATGTTTCGGCACTAAAAACGGAGAAAGCAGATACACTTATTTAGTAGTAGGGAAAGACAAAACATATTTTGTAAAGAACCACACTGAGTCAAACAAGAAGTACACGGAGAATGACGTAATCAAAATGTTGGAATTTTTAATAGATAATATTACTAAGTTACTAAAGTTACTAACTGCGCACCACTTTTAGCTGATATCTTTCTTTTCTCGTATGAGGCAAAGTTTCTACAAGGGCTAACAAAGAAAAAGCAAAAAAAAAAAAAGAAAAAAAGCACAGTCTTTTAATTTCAGCTTCCGCTACATAGACGATGTACTTTCTCTTACTAAATTCAATATTCATGGGATGTTTACACCAGATCTATCCAAACCAGCTTGGAATTTAAGAAACTACTGATACACCTACTTTAGCTACGTACTTAGATCTTTTAATATACATTGACGAAGATGGACGCTTGAAATCCAAGCTATATGACAAACGTGATGATTTTAACTTCCCAATTGTGAACTTTCCCTTTCTGAGCAGCAATATACCTACCTCTCAGCCAATGGAGTGTACATTTCACAGTTGATTCGTTACTGTCGAGCATGTAGTTTATACAGTGATTTTCTGAATAAAGCGAAAACGCTGTCCTAAAAGCTGCCTAGTCAGAGATTTGTTCAGCCTTTGTTACTTTCATCCCTTCAGAAATTTTATGGCCGTCACCATGACATCATTGACAGATATGACGTGTCTGTGCCCCAAATGAAAACGGACATTTTCAGCTAGATTTCACGTCTTCCCGGATTTGACATAACCGGATTTGACTCAAACCTGGATTTACTCACTAATAGTGTGACGGATGCCAATTGCGGAGCAGGACATGCTTACCCTTCCGGAGCATCTGATGTCACTCCCGATTTTCATGGGAGGTTACTCTATGAGTGCCTTAGTTCTTAATGTTATCTTTTTATTTCCGTGTAATGAAGCTGTCTCACGTCCTTGTTTTGTCTTTGTTTTTCTCTGTTGCCGTTTTTACAGTGTCTTTGGGCTTCGATTTTTGTTGTCATCGCTTCCCTTGTTCCTTCGGTATCCTACTGCCGTTGTTTTACATCAGTGCTCAATGGTGCGGAAAACAAGGTAAGGTTCACTTGGATAAAATTTTATAATATTTTTGACAAATTTTCATTGCTATTTGAAGAATGTGACTACCTGAAATGCAGATTGATGAATGAAGCATGTTGAAATAATAATAATGATATAATAAAAATAATAATGATGATAATTTCTGCCAGTATAACCCCCCATTTGCATGAGGTCGGACACTCATTGAAAACCTTAAGATTCATGCGATTTAAAGAAATTAATAAATGATTTTTACAATTTTCAAATACTAGAGAAATGAATATATGATTCTTACAATTTTCAACATTTAAAGAAATTATTAAACGATTCTTACAATTTTCAACATGAATGGATCATATGGTTAAAACCCCAAAAAATTAATTAAGGTT
This sequence comes from Modiolus philippinarum, assembly GCA_002080025.1. Taxonomy (NCBI): domain Eukaryota; kingdom Metazoa; phylum Mollusca; class Bivalvia; order Mytilida; family Modiolidae; genus Modiolus; species Modiolus philippinarum. The sequence continues at coordinate 33,333 of MJUU01060877.1, forward strand.
ACAACAGCCAGAAGAACTGTATGAAACATTACCTACATAAATGAACACAGTTAAAAAGTTAATAAAGAACAATACAACAATATGTTAAGTAAATATGAAAAGAAAGGAAATGAGGTAAATGTCAAGGAGACAACATCCCATATCCAGGTTAAAACGACAAAAAAAAAAAAACAAAACATCTAGGGGTCACCATATGGTCTTCAACACAGTGAGGAACCTCACACCATATAGTAAACCCTAAATGGCCCCGAAAAGGTAAAAAAAGTGAATAAATCAATGGAAACAAACCACATCCAATAACCCAAATATCAAGAAACTAAAATTTTATAAGAAGACAAGGACAAGCCAATGACCAACATATTCCTGACTTGGGACAGGCGCAAAAATTGCGGTAGGGTTAAACTCGTTTTCTTGGATCCAAACCCTCCCCTATGTGTGGTGAATGGCTAAAAATAAATACACAAAAAGACTCACAGTAAAAATCAAACTAGAAAAAAGTCCAACTTATCAAGACGAGTACCCTTACAATGAAGTACATAAAACATGAAGACAATACACACAGGTACTGTCCGGACAAATGCTCGCAGTTACTGACAGCTAGCTAAGAACATAATTTCCGTTGACTATGATATTTATTTTGTATTTTTTCCAAAATTTTAGATATATTGGTAATCGCCACGAATCAATTTATTGCAACACGAGGATAATACATTTTCAACGAATCATGTGACGAAATAACAGGTTTAACAGCATTATATACATAGATAAAGCTAGACTGAACTAATTACAAACTTGGTGGACGCTATCCAGCATGCTTGCAGGGTGCTGATTCACTCATGGCAGCACTTATGGCACTGGCTTCAAGCCATATATGTATCCTCACACTACAAACAGCTTTACAGCGTTGTTTGACCAATATTTAGAATATATATACACATAAGGTCTTATACTTCGGCATTTTTTTTATTTGGACAAAAGGGTTGGTTTATGTAAACGTTCATATTTCAGTAAACAACAGCTCTACGTTGTCTAATAATAATCAAGAGTTGATTGGTCATACGTCTGATTATTACGCCCATAATTGACCCTAAAATTGACCTTAAATCACTGAATGTCCTACTGGCTTACATTAAAGTGGTATCTTGTGGAGTAAATTATATCGTAAGAAGCCTGCCAACCATGCCAATGTCGCAGGCAATATCGCAGGACGTTTTTTAGTTCAAAAAGGATATTTATTTATATTTTGTGGGGTAGTTTTTGTAATTTTTTAAAATTTGCGAATTTTTTTAAACATTTTTCTTTGAAATTTGTTTTCATATGAACATAAGAAATAAATTACACATTAAAGGAAACGCATTTTTTAAACTTAATAAATGTCTTAAATGTTTTTATTTATTTTTTGGGAGGAGGAGGGGAGCTGTTTTAATTTTGTTTTCATAAGAGAAGATGTAACATGTACATGTTCAAACGCATTTAACAGATCAAGTGGCAGCGAAGATACACTTCAAAGACCATCAATACCATTCACTGTCTGCTATACGAGTTTTCCATATCATTACGATTCATCGTCATCGCCATTCATGTTGGCCATGGTCTTTACAAATTATACCTTGACAAGGACAAAGTTCTGTGCCACTGCAGTTCTGCTGCTGACATGGACATGCCTTGTTAGATACACGATGTACTGTCTATTAAAAATGCAAGATTTAAGGAATTTTTACATTAGATCTGTCCCAATGAACTTAAAAGCGACTACTTATTCACCTACCATAGATTCTTGCCTAAGGTCATTTTTAGTTGCACATTGATTAGGATATACGTTTGAAATCAAAGCTTTATGACAAACGTGGTGATTTTAACTTCCCAAATGTGACCTTTCCTTTTCTAAGCAGCAATATTCCTTTATTTCAAGCGTATGAAGTGTACATTTCAAAGCTGATTCGATACTGTCAAGCATGTAGTTAGCCTTCCATATTATTTGATTCAAATGCTGCTGGTGAGTAGTTACTCCTTGAAACACGTGTACAGCATAACGAAATTCACTGTTTTTCTGCAACTTGGATATTTTTGTATTTTGAAACCACTTGGTCGATGCCACTGCTCGAGGACTAGAGGTCCCAAGGGTATTCACCAGCCCAGTAGTCGGACTCGTCTGACATGAAAATTTAACCTTGCGTTTTATAGATATTCACTGTTATATCAAAATTCTAACCCCTTAAAATATTGATTCTTTATTCCGTCTATTGCACTCGATGGATGTCCTTGGTAATGGATTTGGCCTCCTATTTCGACATTTTTTGATAATGAATACTTCTATCTATGTTTTGGATTATGACCTTCTATATGATGCTGATAAATGGTTACTCCTTGTAACAGAAGTACAGCATTACGGACTTCTCTGTTCATTCTGCAATTTGGGTATTTTTGTGTTTTTATACAGTGAGTTTTTGAAAACCTGCTGAGTCAGGGATTTTTTGTTTTCAACAAGTGTTACTTTCATTCCTCCAGAGATTCTACGGCCGTCACCATGACATCACTGAAAGATATCACGTGTCGTTGTCCCAGATTAAAACGGATATCATCAGCTAGATTTCACGTGTTCAAGGATTTAACTTGACTCACTGATAGTGTGCAGATGCGGCTGGCGGAGCAGGACATGCTACCCTTTCCGGAGCAACCAATGTTACATTTTGGTTTTGTCTTTGAACGTGAAGTTTGTGCCACTGATTTGCCCATGTAGATGTTTAAAAACTATAGTGATTTTCAAAGGTTTTTCAATATTTACATTGATACTGTTTGAGGGTTTGAGAAGTAACACGTATCATGAATTTTTAATTGGTTTCGTGTAGGGTTAGAAAATGACATATACTAACCTGCCACTACACAGATCTTCGAAAACAGTAAATGCCTAATGTTCGTGTTACTAGTGTCGCCAGCGGGACAAGACATGCTAACGCTATCGGAACACCTGATGTCACTCTCATTCACACTATATAGGTGCCTTAGTTCTGAATATTGTGATTTGTGGACGTCTCATTTCCTTTTTTCTGTATTCTTGTTTTAACCATGTATCTGGACTTTGATTTTTGTTATAACCACAACCTCTGTTTTTTCGGTATTCGAATGCTGTTGTTTGCTACCGAACTTTCTATCTTGCTACCTAAATTTCTATCTTAACATGTGCGATTAAATCTTGCAGAAAATCAATATACCTTTTCCTAGTGAACAATACTGGTTCAGGACCTTTAGCCACCCATAGATATACGGTAAGATGAAAGGTGGTTTGGCAATGTGGCTAGACATCCAATTTTCCTTCTTACCGCACAGATTTTAACAAGTTTAAGGCTAAGCTTGCTACTTGCAATGAGACTAGTTCGTTTTGACTCCCACCTAGCGAGTCAACTTTTCATCATTTTGTGCTTAGGACGCGTATTTAGACACAAATATGGATGTCTAGCAACATTGCCAAACCATCTATTAGCTTTATCTACGGGTGGCAACGAGAAGCAAAGGTTCTGCACCAGCATTGTTCACCGGGCAAATGACTTCTTATTTTCTGCAAGATTTAACTGCACATGTAAAGGTAGAAACTTAGATAGCATCTGTTATGAGCAGAACCTGTTTTGCACAGAAACTTTGTCCTTGTCAATGTACTGAACTTTTTTGAAAACCCTTTGTTAAAATCTGATGTCAACATTAATGACAATGACGGTGAATCGGAATGATATGGAAAACTCGTGTAGTACATACAGTAGTAAAAATGATCTTTGATATGTAGGTTGATGTTGGAACATGTACCTGCTACTTCTTCATTAATAAAAATAATATAAAAAATAATAATAATAAAAAACCCCCAAAAATATATATTATTTTTTCGAATGGATTTCATTATTGTGTGTTTATTTCTTTGTACTTAAAAACAAGATTTCAAGGAATATTAAAAAAAATGTTAAATATATTAAAAAATGAAAAATACTGGCCCCCCCCAAATATATATATA